>JAECUM010031060.1:0-24215 GCA_016617855.1 Megalonaias nervosa
TACATTGCTGCTGTCAGTATTAGACTGATGTTATAAATTGCTGCTGTCAGTATTAGACTGATTTGATACACTGTTGCTGTGAGTATTGGACTGATAATGTACATTGCTGCTGTCAGTATTAGATTGATGTTATACATTGCTGTTGTCAGTGTTAGACTGATGTTATACACTGCTGCTGTCAGTATTAGACTGATGTTATGCATTGCTGCTGTCAGTATTAGACTGATTTGATACACTTCTGCTGTCAGTATTAGACTGACATTATACATTGGTGCTGTCAGTATTAGCATGATGTTATACACTGCTGCTGTCAGTATTTGACTGATTTGATACATTGCTGCTGTCAGTATTAGACTGATGTTATAAATTGCTGCTGTCAGTATTAGACTGATTTGATACACTGTTGCTGTGAGTATTAGACTGATAATGTACATTACTGCTGTCAGTATTAGACTGATGTTATTCATTGCTGCTGTCAGTGTTAGACTGATGTTATACACTGCTGCTGTCAGTATTAGACTGATGTTATGCATTGCTGCTGTCAGTATTAGACTGATTTGATACACTTCTGCTGTCAGTATTAGACTGACATTATACATTGGTGCTGTCAGTATTAGCATGATGTTATACACTGCTGCTGTCAGTATTTGACTGATTTGATACATTGCTGCTGTCAGTATTAGACTGATGTTATAAATTGCTGCTGTCAGTATTAGACTGATTTGATACACTGTTGCTGTGAGTATTGGACTGATAATGTACATTGCTGCTGTCAGTATTAGATTGATGTTATACATTGCTGCTGTCAGTGTTAGACTGATGTTATACACTGCTGCTGTCAGTATTAGACTGATGTTATTCATTGCTGCTGTCAGTATTAGACTGATTTGATACACTTCTGCTGTCAGTATTAGACTGACATTATACATTGGTGCTGTCAGTATTAGCATGATGTTATACACTGCTGCTGTCAGTATTTGACTGATTTGATACATTGCTGCTGTCAGTATTAGACTGATGTTATAAATTGCTGCTGTCAGTATTAGACTGATTTGATACACTGTTGCTGTGAGTATTAGACTGATAATGTACATTGCTGCTGTCAGTGTTAGACTGATGTTATTCCTTGCTGCTCTCAGTATTAGACTGATGTTATACATTGCTCCTATTAGTATTAGACTGATGTTATTAACATTTTCATTTTGAAATACTCTTTGATATGCCTGTATTTTATGCTAATAGAGTGCTCTCATTTTGCATCTGCAGCTTCCCATAGTCCAAAGGCACGACGCAAGAAGCTGAATGCTCGCATGAAAAGCTTTTCCCTGGATACACCTGAGCCACCCAAGCATCTCCTTGGTATAGATGAGTCAACAAAAAAGAAAAGCAGTTCCTTTACTAACACTTGTTTTGGAGGTGATCCTTTGCTTTTTACTAACATCAGTTAGGGTAGCAAGTTGAGGTTGGAAAAATATGTTGCTTGATTTTACAGAAATTCTTGTACCAAGAAGGAAAAAGGAAACTGTGTGTCAGTTTGTCATGAAAACTTTTATTACTGTATTTCATTTTTGGAGACAAAAATGCATGGAAACACTGTTTGTCAAATTATTTAAAAAGTCTCTCAAAAGACAATTTAGGCATTACTTATTCCATTTTTGTATCTCTTTTAAAATGAATGAGTTTTTGAGCATTTGCAGGCCTCCTAATAAAACCGTTAAAAAAATTTTACCTGACCTTTACTTCATTAATTTATGCCTAAAATAAGAGGGAAGAACTTTTTAAAATTGATGAATGTTGATGCATGTGTGGCATATTGAAGACTTCAGAGAATAGTCTTTTGTAGAGATGCTAATGGGTGTGTGAGTGCACAGATCATGCAAAATTTTTATGAATTCACACACTTGGAGGGCAGTTATGTGTGAGAACTCCCAAAAATTTGTTTAAAGTCATGCATATCAAATGTACTTTTCACAGTATACAGTTTTTAATTAGAGTGGCTGAATCCCAACATGGTTCATCTTCAGATGATGATTTCATATGGGAAATATTGGCTGATGATAGTGATGATAATAAATACTGTTAAAGTTTTGAAATATATCAGATTAATGGAACTTGACTAGTGTTACTGGAAATATCCAGTGAGTGATTTTGATCCTGAAAATGATGTTGATTGCCAGTCTCATGTACAAACAGGATGGACAAAAACAGACAGAATGCCAGTCAACCCCTTATTGGGTGGAATTTTGAAATTAAATGTAGAAGGGCAGAATACCAAGCCTAATTAAAGAACAGGCAATTTAAAGCAGATTGCAGTTTCCATTTATTTTTTCAAACAATTCAGCACTGAGGGATCTTATGCTACAAAATTACCTAGCAATAAGGGTTAAGATAAATTTATTAAATGTGATCTACAAAGTAGATGAAAGAATATTCATGTTATCAAAATACCCCAATCTGAACAAGGCAGTGATGGACTTAAAACCCTGAAAGGGGTTCTCAGCACAAAACAATTTTATACACAGACAAGGAACAGAATAATGGAAAGAAATGATCAAGAAATTAATGTTTATTCAGCTAAAGGAGACATCTTTAAGGATTTCAATAGAGCTTTAAAACAATGGAGGACGCAGAAAGAGAGATGGTTAATTGAGTGTTAAGTAAATACTGAACTATGGCCTCCACCCCCAACACACACATGCAGTTTTTTTTGGGGGGGTGGTGCTATTCACCACTTATTTTGGTGACAAGGGGTAGCTCACTCTTTTGATAAAATTTTGGCAGCTTCTTTGAATTTGTCTAAACTAGTTTCTCACATTATATTTCATTGCAACTATTTTTCCAGAAAACACAGAAAGGTGACCATGAATTTGTTGACAGTATAAGTATGACAAGTTGTACTTTCATAATGCTGATCAGTTTTCCAAAACAAATCACAAATCTTGATAGAAACCTCCTTTTTACAATGGTTCACCAGAATTCCAGCATCGAACATAATGTTGTTTTGACCAGAAATGTGGAAATATTGCTTGTAGTTGGACTTATTAGCAAGTTGATATGGTAACAACTAGTTAAAAGTACTGATACCCTTACAATGGTTAGGACAGAGCTAGCCTGTACATGGGACAATGCAGACCTATGGAAAATACTTGATGTTGTTTGATGGCACAGTAGGAAAGCAATGTATTGTTTGGAGCAAATGGATATGAATTATATTTGCAACTATTTTTATCAGATTTTCATTTCTCATAGAGGAAAAACTCAGGAGGCCAGCTTGTTTTTAGCTCAGAAAGAAAGATAAAAGAGAATAAAGCTATTCATAGGATGCATTTGGTGTCAGCTAAATGTGACCCTCTGTCATTTAGGAATTAGAATCTGTTGCTGATGCAAAAATATAATTATTTCTCTAGCTGGCAGTGGCAGAATCTACTTTGATTGATTACTAGTGAATTAATTGGAAATTATTTTTATTTGCAGAAATAAGTCCCAACATATTTTGCCTTTGGTCTGGTTGTGAGATAAAACTGCAGCAGTGAGCATGCTAGGTTTAAGAATGTTGTGCTTTTTCAAAGTTAGAAGTAGGTGAATGTCAATAACAGCATGCCAATGTATGTAACCAAGAAAAAGTGAATGTTTCATGTGTTGATTGATACTTTGCATTGTGAGTTAGCAATGATAATACAAAGCAAACAAAAGAAAATGATTTTTTAACAAAACTGCCAGTGGACAAGTGGTGAGTAATGGTAAGTACGTAATTTATAATAAATTCATTCATTTTTGTGGATTTCATAGTAGCTTCAAACCACATTTAAAGACCCAGTGAACAACTATTTATCCATGAGTATATATGCATGTATGTATGTATGTATGTATGTATGTATGTATGTATGTAGCATGCATGTACGTATGTATGTATGTATGTATGTATGTATGTATGTATGTATGTATGTATATATGTAATAGAATTAAATAGCTCCTCTGCACAATAATAGCTGTATAGTGCAAATTTAAAGTAAAGGTCCAAAAAATTTTAAAATTTGAGAATTGCACAGAAAACTTTAGGAAGATAAAACCATCCTTATCAAAATAAACATAAAGCCCTACAAAGGTAAAAGATTAATGGTAAAGATGTTACAGTTCTGTAAAACATAAAACATAAAGCATAAAGGTAAATAAATATTGAATCCTTGAAACATAGTTAGACAGCAGAATTCTGTTCCAAAATCCATACTATATAGCATCTTTTTAGTTTATAACAGTTAATTGACATGGTAACATAACAAGAGCTGGTCACTTTTGTGTGACATACGCGATCTTGCCAATTTTGTCGTGTTTTGTCTCTATAAGTATATAGACATAAAAAAATGTTTCATATTTTATTATGTGCAAACAAGTGTTGGGACACAGAAATAATAATTATTTTTTCCTGTCCCAAGATTTACTATCATTACAGTATAAAGTAACTTGATGGGAACAAATTAATTCAAGCTGCTATGAATTCACCATTATATTTGCATGGGGTACAAATTTGGGGGATTTCTTGTTTGCTACTAACCATGAATTTAAAACCCAACCAATAAAATAAATGTATAGCAAAAACAGAAGTAACCTATTCCACAATCTAATCAGTTAGGAAATAATAAAAATGTAATTTTTTTCAAAAGGAACAAAAATTATATCCACAAAAATAAATTTGTTGAAAAGAGTATCCATTTATTTCACATTCTGGATTATTTTTGAAAGTTTTCCTGGAAATAGTTTCCAATAAATAAACGATAGTGTGATCAGTTCATATATAAGAGAATGTAATTTAATTTGAACATTTAAATTAATCAGGAATTTTGACTTAATGACAATAGGTGGTACCAGTTCTGAAGATAAGATGATGTTTTCTGCAAGCAGCCTGCGCAAGAAGTTTGCATCCTTAAAGGCAAGCTCTCTAGAAATGGAGGAGAGAAAAAATCGAAGTTACTCACCATCACCAAAGGAATCACCGGTAAATTTTATGGGATATATAACTAGTATTTTTAATCCAGCTAATTACTCCGTTCATAAGTCACGTTTCCTCTCAGAGCTTTTCCTTTCATGCTTGAGTATAATTTAATAAGTTTTGATTTAATGATGAATTAATTAATAGAAGTATAGTTTGAAGTATTTAAAACTAAAGTCCATCTCCTGTAATGGGCATTCAACTACCTCTCATATGAAACTGTTGCATGGTTTTTCCCAGCTGTCATTTTTCACATGAATTTCGTCTTCTTTAAGCAGCCTTTTCCCTTCTATGACTAAAATTCTTCCATTCCCATGTGTCTGGTAAATTTAAAGAAAGTTTGTACTGTGTAAGTCTTAGAATATCCTCTAACCTGTCCATGAAGTGTCATTTGCAATAGGTAAGGTGAACACTACGTCCTAGACAAAGACTGTCTGTCAACTCATCTTTTTTAAAATATGGTCCTGCTGAAACAAATCCAGGCTCTGCATAATAAGGGGAGATAAACCTTGGACAGTCACTTTGTTCCTGAATGGGTGATATTTTAATTCAGTACTGAAAATGATCTTTCTGTGTATTTTACAAAGCAGACAAGGAATTTTATATTAAATTCTTATTGATTTTACCATATTTACGTGCTTGCCATAAGCTAGAGCATATTCCATCAGTCCAGCTGTCTATTACAAATTTTGTTTCTGCACAATAATTTGAGTTGTCCACCATCTACAATTTCTAAGGTTTGTGAATGGCATGCACTTGGAGTAAGCAAGATTCCTATTGATTTTTGAGTGAAAATATCAAAGGTCAAAGTCACTGACTGAAAGAAGAAAATTGGTTTCCCCCACAATATCTTCAGTTCTCCACCATCAACAGTTACCAAACTCAGTGGATAATTTACACTTAGCATAAGTCATGGGCCGGTCAATCATGGGGTCATAAGCTCACAGGTGAAAGTTATAGTGACTAAAAGAAAAAATATGGTTTATGCACAATAACATTAGTTCTATATTGCATACCAAACTTTGTGGATTGCTTGCACTTGGGATAATTTTTGTTACCTCTGCTGGTCATAGACCAAAAAGCTTATGGGATGGCCTGTTGTCAGAATGATGTTTTCACTGAAAGACTTCTTATGATGTTTAAATGGTCCTAAATGAAGATGGTGCTTATCTGCTGTCCAATATAGCCACCTTAGCAGCCATCTTGAACATTTTTTATCACTACTAATTCTGAACAGAAAGACATAAGAACATGGGGTTTTCATAAGAAGACTTTTTATGATTTGTTGGTCCTAAATGAAAATGGTGACAAGTGGAAATCCAGAATGGCAACCACAGCAGCCATCTCCAACATGTTGTTGTCTCTACTCCATCTCATGGATGCACATAGCAATACTGTTTTGACTAAAAGGTTTTTTATGATGTTGTGTTAGTTTTCCTTGAAAAGGGAACCAATATAACATGCAGTATGGCCACCACTGTTTTACTGCTACTCCTCCTGAATGGGGTAACCATAACACCTCAGTTGGTAGCACATCAGACTCCTAATCCAGGGGTTATGGGTTCAATACCTGCCCGCACTAGCCCAGGTTAGCTGCCTGGGTGTGTCCTTGTGAGAGACACTGAGCTTCCATTTTCTCAACATGACATAGCCAATAATCAAGGTTCAACACTAACACTGGTCTGCTGGCCCGAGGCCGCCTGATTTTCAGAAGGATTCCCACTTTTTTAAATTGTGGATATTAAAAAAGCATATCAATCCCATGTTATAGGATTGTTTAAACCTTTATTTTAATTATAAACATGTCAGACACAGCGCAAATTGAAAGCGAAGTGATGTTAAAACAAAATAAAGATCACGCCTACACCATTTTAACCAAATTATCATTGTTGTTTGTTGCTTACTGTAAACTGTCGTTTGGGTGCATACTCCGTTAATCATATAAGAGCAATCAAGCATTTAGGCTATTGGTTTTTTGTTATGTATTTTCGCATGTTTGAAAAATGTGGAGATTTTTTGATAATGTATTTCCGTTGTCCAAGAAAAAAGAAGAAAAAAAAAAAAGAAGAGAAACTCAAAAGTACAACATGTGCACAATAATACCAAAAGAGAATGAAAATTCCAAGATACCTGGAGGCAGAAGAAGAATGAGATGACATGTTCAGTTTGTTCTGCGTATGATACAATGGGAACATTTGTAGTTCGCTGCAAACACTTTAAAACTGATACAGTCAGAACCATGACTTGTCATAGCACCACAAAAGGAATAGCTTAAGAAAGAAAGCTGAGAAGGCAGCCCTAGGCTTTTCTGCTATGTTGCTAAAAAGGGAAGCCTATTATGGATGAAAAGATTGTTGCAATGGGAACAGATGGTGACGATGTTGATTGTGATGTTGATAATAAATACCATGCACAAGATTTTCAGCATTAACAAAACAAAGCATATAAACTGTTGATGAAATATATTGTAAACTGTAATAAAATAACAACCTTTTATATGTTTTATTTTATTGTATAGATTACACATTTTTTCAGTAAGTATAACAATAAATGAAAAGGCCCTTCTATCAGTCAGAATGACCACCTATTGTCAAAAGCAGGAAGTCCTGATGGCTTCCTACTTGATACAGTTAGTGTTGAACCCCGATAAATGTATTAAAAGTGCCATTTAAACCAGCCAAACTAAACTAAATCAAACATTCTGAATGGAAAGTCATATCAACATGGGATTTTACAAGAAGACTTTTTATGATGCCTAGTTAGTCTTGAATACAAATTGTGCTGATCTGATATCCAATATGGCCACCACAGTGGGAAATCTTGTCGCTACTCCTCCCAGTTGGAAAGCCATATCAACATTGGTTTTCACCAAAATCCTTATTATGTCTAGTTGGAATCAAAGGAAAATTGTAATGATTTGACATCCATCATGGCCACCATGACAACCATCTTGAAAATCTTATTACTGATGCTCCTCCCAAAGGGAAAGTCATATCAACATGGAGTTTTCACCAGAATACTAATTATGATATCTAGTTGGTCTTGAATGAAATGGTGCCAGTCCAACCTCAAAAATGGCTGCCACAATGAATATATTGAAAACCTTGACACTAATTCTTCTGAATATAAGGTCATATGAACACACTGTTTTCACCCAAAGCCTTCTAAAGGTGTCTGGTTTGTTCTATATGAAAATAGTGCCAATCTTACATCCAATATCGGTGCCAAAGAGGTAATTTGAGAATCTTATTGTTCAAGAATATAAGAGATGGTACTTGGCAGTTAAAAAAAATACGGACAGGTCTTATCTTGAATTCCTGGATATTCTTTTTGGATAATAGAGTTTCAGTGCCTTCAAGGGACTCTTGTTAGCCCCACTGGTCATAAACAAGGATAGCTTATGGGATGGTCTGTTGTTCATTGTGCATCATCTGTCATCTGATATCCTTCCTCTGTCCATCCATTAGCAAAAGTTATCACTACACCTAATAAACCGCATGAAGGATTACCTTGAAATTTTACGCATTCATACCAAGGTCTAGTTGGTCCTAAATTAATATGGTGATGCTCGGACATCAAATTTGGGCCCCAACAGTGGCCATCATGAAGATCTTGGTTTTGCTGCTCCTCCTGAATGGATGATCATATTAACATGTGATTTTCACTTAAGGACTTCTCATGATGTCTTTTTGATGCTAAATAAAAATGATGCTGATTGGACATCCCAGTATGGCCAATGTGGCAGCCACCTGAAAAATCATTATCACAGGTCTGCTTGATCAGAAGGACATATTGATCTGGGGTTTTCACTAGATAACTTATTATGATGTCCAGTTTGTCTGAAATGAAAATAGTGTTAATCTGTTGTCCAATATGGCACAAAAGCAACCTTTTTGAAAATCTTGTTATTGCTACTCCTGAAGTAATAGTCATATCCTGAAGATATTATCTCGACCCTTCTCCAAATGGAAAACTGTATCAACCTTGGATTTTCAGTATTATGATATCTGGTTGGTCCTAAATGAAAATGGTGCCAGTCATCAGTCCAGTATGGCTGCCATGATGACTGTCTTAAAAATCCTGTTGTCACTACTCCCCATGCATGGATGATCATTATGACATGGCGTTTTCAACCAAAATATTTCTAATGATGTCCACCTTGTCCTGAATGAAAATAATGCTAAGCTGACATCCAGTATGTGTACCACAGCAGCTAATTTGAAAATTTAGTATTGCTGATGACTATATCATAGAAGGTTTCCACACTGAACAGTTAAAAGGAAGAAATGGTGTTATCTTGAATTCTTGGAAATTCTTTTCACTTAATACAGCATGAGTCCCTTTGAAAGACTAATGTTTTTAATGGTTTTATGGGTACTTTTAGCAAGTTATTGGTTAGATCATGCAGGGAAAACGGGAGCTAAGTACATTGCCCAAGGATACAGTGAGGCAGTGCATTTGGAGTAATGAAGAAGCCTATTGGTTTTTGGAGTCAAAAGGTGAAAAGTCATGGTCATTGTTGCTCAAGAGAAAAATCTTTTTGCAGATTAACTTTTGTTTCAGAGTTTGTTCCTTGACCAAACTTTGTGGATGGCATGCATGTTGGGTAATAAAGAAGTCTAAAGATCAAGAGTCATGGTTATGGCATCCCCAATAAGAAAATTATGGGTTATGGCATCCCCAATAAGAAAATTATGGTTTCTGCACAGTAAGTTTATTTCAAGCCTGCATGCCATGACCTTAGATCTAGGTCATTGCGACTCTTTTATCAGTAATTTCCAGTCAACCAGTCTCCACTAGCACCTACCTTGAGGACTGTTAAACATAAGACAGTTATCAAATGTGCCATTCATGGTACTCTTGTTTATAATTCTATTCTGCTTATGTGAAATGAGTGCTATTGTCCTTTGGAATTATGCAGCTGATGGAAAATTCTTATAAAGACTAGGTTTTAAATCATTGCATTTGTTTAATAAGTTGCATGAATTTCCTTTAAGATAAACACACATATCAATTCAATTTACTACTTAACAAAATCCATTAATAATTTTTTGAAATAACATGCATGTTTATTTGTAGGTAACTTTCTGTTTTCATACTTGAGTTACATGCAAAATGAATCTTTTTTACATGATAGGATATTAGATATGGGTAATATTTAAAACATTATATAGATTTATGAGATAGCAGTTATGCCATTAACAATCAGAGGATTTCATTTCAGAAAAGTCAGAAGAAACAGATGAATCTCTATGTAGCACTGTACAATTTCAAAGCAAAAGAGAAAGATGACATGGATCTTACGTAAGTACTTAAACATACAAAAATAAAAAGATTCAGAATGACTTCTTACTGTGTCCAGTAGGTCTTCAATGAAAATGGTGATGATTTTACATCAGTATGGCAACCACAGCAGCCATTCTGAAATTCCTTTTATTTCTTCTCCTGAATGGATGGTCATATCTTAAAAATATTGGTATCTCTACTCCTGTCCAGATGGATGGCTATATCAACATGAGGTTTTCAGTGATAGACTTCTTATGATACCTAGTTGGTCCTAAATGAAAATGGTACCAGTTGTACAGGCAATATGGCTGCCATGACTGTCTTAAAAATCTTGTTGTTACTTCTCCCCCTGAATGGATGATCATTATGACGTGGGGTTTTCAACAAAGTGCTTCTAATAATGTCCACTTTGTCATAAATGAAAATGTTGACAGTCTGACATCCGGTATGTGTACCACAGCAGCAATTTGAAAAGTTAGTATTACTGAAGAATAACAGAGATGGTTTCCACACTTGTCAGTTACAAGGAAGAAATCAGTTTTATACTGAATTCCTGGAAATTCTTTCCACTCAGTACAGCATCAGTCCAATGAAAAGACTCTTGTTTTTATTGGTTTTAATGGCACTTTTAGCAAGTTACAGGCTATATTAGAGGAAATGGTAGCCTAATGCCTTTTCCAAGGATACACAAAGGCAGTGCACCTGGAGTAATGAAGAAGCCTATTGACTTTTGGGGTCATGGTCAAAAGTCAGGGTCATTGTGACTCACAAAAAAATTTATTATGCAGAGAAACCTTTTTGTAGAGTTTGTTCCTTGACCAAACTTTGTGGATGGCATGAATTAAAAGGTAATAAAAAAACCTACAGATGAATCTCTATGTAGCAATGTACAATTTCAAAGAAAAAAGGGAAACATGAGATGGACCTTGTGTAGGTACATAATCATGCAAAATAAAATGAATCAGATTCAAATCTTTTACACCAATGGTGATGTGTAATTTTTAACTGATTTTTATTTTCACATTAATGACTATGCAGCACACCCTTACTCTAAGGCCTTTTATTTTAACATTAATGACTATGCAGCACACAAACACTCATTAATGACTATGCAGCACACCATCACTCAGAGACCTTTTATTTTCACAACAATGACTATACAGCACACCCTCACTCTAAGGCCTTTTATTCTAACATTAATGACTATGCAGCACACATTCACTCAGAGGCCTTTTATTTTCACATTAATGACTATACAGCACACCATCACTCTAAGTCCTTTTATTTTAACATTAATGACTGTGCAGCACACCCTCACTCAGAGGCCTTTTATTTTCACATTAATGTCTATGCAGCACACCCTTGTTTGGAGGTCTTTTATTTTAACATTAATGACTATGCAGCACACCCTCACTCAGAGGCCTTTTATTTTCACATTATAACACTCGCCTTGTACAGTTCACTAATATTCTTTATATGAATGAAGTATGTACTCATTTATAATGCCTTATACAGGTTTGCTACTACAGTATTCATTATATGACTGCTGTATGTACTTATCTACAATGTATTGTACAGGTTTGGCAGCAGGAAGGGGACCTAAGCAAATTTTTTATCACATGAAGGTGAATATTAATATATTATTCACCAGGGGTATTCTATAATGAGTATTCAGCTCCTGCTGAAAGTTAGTTTCCAGCCATTAAAAAAACTTGTTGCGTGACTATATAACTAAGTAACAGAAGAGCAAAAACCAACATGTTTTGTGTCATTCAACAAATAATTTATTTCCCTAGAATACAAAGTGAAAATTTAAAAAGAACTTACAGTATTGTGAAATAAATCCCAAATAGTTATAAAAGTTCTATCAAAAGTCCAGATGTATAAAGTTCCAATTGAATTCCAGTGGTATTCCAAATAACTTCCAATATTGAATATGTTGATGTGCTTGTTGTCTCGAATATGCTAATATGCCATTGGCCTGGATTGTGGTTATGTACCAAGATTCTTTTGATGTCTCAAAGTAATATAATTAAAAAATGTTCTTGTCTGAATTTACTATAATTCCAAGTTAATGTTCTAGTCCAAGAATATTATTGATGAGTACCTTGTATTTCCAGTGAATAATAATTTGAACGAAAAAATCCACCCAAATGAAAGACTGAACACAACAATAAAACTGATTCTGCTTCAAGATGTTAAGGAAAGAATTAGTAAGTTTCAATTAACAACACTACATAAAAATGTAAACACAATAATAATACCAGGATGTAGGTCAGTCTCATTTATGAAACATTCAAAGTTGTCCACATCCACAAATGTAGGAATTTCCAAGTGGAAATCTGATGTCAGACTCAGACCCAAATAAACATGTTTACTTCCATTGATAATGATTCTAATATTTAATCCACCTTCATAGAGAAATATTAGCAATGTATTATATTATTTACAAAATAAATGTCCCTGGTCTGATACACAGTAAACTCGATTTTGGACAAGGTCATGTACTAAATGCAAATGTTTATAATCAATAATCATTAAGAAAAACCAACAAATAATACAAATTAAATATACATAACAATTCATTCTATAATATGAAAATTGATTGTATGTTGGTCCCAACTTGAAACTGATTACAAACACACAGTCACAGAACAACAGTTATCATGTACTTTATCCACAGGGGATAACTGTTATGTAAAGTTTGAATGGCATCCAGAATTCCTAGTGTTTCATTTTGTCCTAGGAAGCTCATGGGGGTTGAATTCAAACATACACGTACTTGGTGGAAACACCAAACCAAACAGTTAACCATAAGAAAAAGGAATGAGTTCTGTCCAGTCTAAGTGCATTAAACCAAAAGAGGATTATTGACAATCTCAGGATTGGCAGGCAACACAAATGATTCATATTCCCCATCTATGATTGGTTGCTCCCTGACTACTTGCCAAGGTAATTGTTTTAAGATATGTGATGAGTTGTAATTATGTAGACCAAAGATGGTCAGAGAGGCCATATAATCCTATAAACTGTGCATCAGTGTTTTCACCCTTAAATCTAGTGTGTGTCCAGTGGCTAACATAGATGCAAAACTAGTTGTAAGGCTTTCTTGTGAAGCATTGGCTTGATGGAAGTGCTGCTGTTATGTACCATTTAAAAGTCAACATTTACACAGATTGAAAGCACTGCCCATGTTAATCTTGGAGGTTAATAAAAAAAAAAAAAACAGTGCTCAGGACAGTGATAGTGTCATTATTATGCAAAGTGCAAAATGTCCAATGTTTTGAAAGTCTAGTGTTGAATCCCAGCGATAGTAACCAGATGCATTTATTGCTGTAACCCCACCAACTAATCATATTCGTTTGACCATTATGTAAATGGCCTTCAAGGCAGCACTGGCAGTGTTACCAATGACAATATCACAGCTGAGGATTTCAACCTCGGGAAGGGGGGGGGGGCATTGGTCTGGAAGTTTTTAAAGAGCTGTTGCCAAAGCTACCGGGACAACATGAACCAAGATTACATCTTATGCAACAATTAACGTACACATAGCAAACTCACCTACTATAAGGTACTGCCAATAACTTTATTTTTTTTGGGGGGGGCTGCAAATTTGTTTCAAGCTGAGATATTTTATTTTATCTTAAGATAATTCACTTTTTTTTCAAATAATAGTATGGATATAATATAGTGTTGCTGAAGCACATGACCATCAAATCATACAATAAATATATTCTGTTGCAATCAGCCTTTTCTCTACATGGGTTCTTTGTAAATGACCTTGGACATAAGTAAAACTTAGGCCATAAGATTTAGACCATTTGACCATTCAGTATAAGAAAAGGCAATGGACAGTGTCCAGTTTGTAAGCTCTAAATCTGGCACATGCATCTGCTAATTTCAAGACAAATTGAGAAGACAAATAATCTGCTTATCGATATCATGAGGCGGGTAGGGTTTCATTCATCATCACTTTATTTTGCTAGCCCCTGTTTAAAGCAACTACCCAGTTTAGGTACTGCATGTTTTGATCAAATTCCATGTTTTTGTGGGAAAGATCAGCAGAAATGGGGACTAAGATGATGGAATTTGGAGACCTGCCAGCTTCATACTGATGAGACCTTGAAAGATTTAATTTCCTGTATTCTGTATTACCAAGTCCTGGTCTTTGTCTCACAGATCAGCCAACTCCTGTTCTAGCTAACCATAATTAATCTGTTCCAGCATGTGTCAGGAATTCAGCAGCTAAAATATATTTCCTATTTTGAATTAAGTGTAAAATTGAAATTTGGGATTGATGGAAGGTAATCTCCTTAGATGCTTTCAATATATTCTGCTCTACTGATGTTTCGGTTTGAGAAGTTTCACTATATATATATATATATATATATATATATATATATATATATATATATATATATATATATATATATATATATATATATATATGTATATATATAGTCATATTTGCTGTGTGCTGACTCAGAAAATTTGTATTATTATTAGTATATTATTATTAGTATATTCATTGTATTCCTTATGCCAGCTTAGATAATTTTATTATTATTATTGGTAAATGTTTCAGAGCTGGAATGAGAATTAATGTTACAAACAGTTCCAAAAAGGATTGGTGGAAGGTAAGCTTCTTTGATGCTCTCAGTAAGTTGCACTTTGCATATATAGGAGTGATTTTCCTTTTTCAGCCATGATGTCATACAATAATTTGGCAGAATATAACGGAGTGAAAATCCATAAAATACTATCTTTGAAACATCATTTGTGATACCTATCTACAGAGATGGGATGTAGAATTATCTGACATGTCCATCCTTCCTTCCATCCATCCATCCATCCATCTATATGGGTCTGGCATGTATTGTTGAATTGCCTTGAAACTTGGTCAGGTATCAGCTGAAGAGATGCATATCAACAGATCACTTTACTCCTTCAATTTTTATTCAAGTTATTCCTGTTTTTGTTCTGTAACAGTGTATGATGCAGTCTTTTAGTGTACTAACCGGTTTTTGATGGATTGTTGTGAAGCTTGTAAATATTATGGCCATCATTGAAGATGTGTATATTGACAAATCACTTTGTTAGAGTGGCAGCATTTTCTGTGACGTAGCTTAATGGAGTGTATGACACAATCTTATTATCACAGTTAGCTCTGCAGCTGGTAGATTTAAACTGAAAATGCACATATTTATAAATCACTCTGCTTCTTTTTGTCTTGTACCTTAGATGCAGTGTATGATGCAGTTTTTGTTAGAGTTATTGCCCTTTTGTCTTTTAACTTAAGAGGGCGCTCACCAGTTATTATGTACTTTTGAGACAGTGACGTATGTAAGGTGAAGTTGTTTGCATTTAAAATATGCACAATGGAGAGAATGTTGGCATATCTCTATGCTACTTTGATATAATGTGGCGGACATTTCTTTGGATATTGTACTTTTGGAAATTGTAAATGATCTTAGCACACTGCTAACTAAAATGACTGCTCCCTCGTGCTCCAAAAATCAGCCTGAATTTGTCATAAGTACATTATCCTTAGCAGCTATTAAAATAGGGAAAATGAATTTTGCCAGACTAGAAAATACCAGCTTCTGAAAGTGCAATGAATGAATTACCAAACATATAAAATGTAAAACAAGTTATCGGCTCTTTTTTTACAATTTACCTCTGAAGTTCAGGAAGTGAAAATGACCAAGTGGAGCTAGCACTTTTTTGAAAGATGCACATCTGGAATAAGGCCAAACTGTATACTCTATAACCCATATTTCACCCATCAATCATACACCAAAATAAAGGGAATTAAAGGTTCTTTGAACAATGCCTAAGATATACAAGGTCTTTTTTAAATAGCCAGTATAACCAGTGAGGAAACCTGGGGAAATTCTTTTTCTTTAAAATTCTAACCCTATGCAAAATATGAAACTGTAGAGCACCACCTTAAAAGAAATTAAAAAATTTATGTAATTATTTTTCTTATTTTCATATCATTATGTATGATGTTCTGAATAAAATGGTACATTAACATTGATTTTTATGCATGAAAATAAGCTAATTATGCTTATTTTGCTCTTGCTTACATAATTTGCTATGAGGCATATTTGTGTGAGTAGTGACCATAATTATGGGGAAATTAGAAGTCTTAGAATATAGGAATAAAGTCAACTTAAATTTAAAACTGTTGCATTAAGTTAAAGAAATATATAGTGAAAATGTTTCTTTTCATTTATTTGCAATGAAATTAAAAAATAAATGATGATAAAGCAAATTTGCTTTCTTCCATATTAAACAATAAGCAAATATTTTACCCTTTGACCTTTATGAACCTCATACGTTCCATCCCTTTTCAAACTGTAAAATTTATTGTTGACATCTCAGGAATAATTATGGCTAGTTTCATGTTCCTGTCTCTCAGCATAACACAGGTTGCTATGTTGACAAAATGTAATATGCATTTTTAAAATGGCTCACTTTTTATCATAAGGGGGGAGGCTGTACTTGTTTGAGACTCTGACACTAATAAATACTGTTCTGTGGGGGGAAATACAGGAGAATTATTCAAAAGGACTGTTTTAATGCTTGTGACTTAAATATTTCAGCCATACAATCAAAATTAAATCATATAATAATAATACCTATGTGCTCACCAGTTATTACGTACTTTTGAGACAGTGACGTATGTAAGGTGAAGTTGTTTGCATTTAAAATATGCACAATGGAGAGAATGTTGCCATACCTCTATGCTACTTTGATGTAATGTGGCTGACATTTCTTTGGATATTGTACTTTTGGAAATTGTAAATGATCTTAGCACACTGCTAACTAAAATGACTGCTCCCTTGTGCTCCAAAACTCAACCTGAATTTGTCTAAAGTACACTATCCTTGGCAGCTATTAAAATAGGGAAAACGAATTTTGCCAGACTAGAAAATACCAGCTTCTGAAAGTGCAATGAATGAATTACCAAATATATAAAATGTAAAAAAAGTTATCGGCTCTTTTGTTTTTAAATTTACCTCTGAAGTTCGGGAAGTGAAAATGAGGAAGTGGAGCTAGCACTTTTTTGAAAGGTGCACATCTGGAGTAAGGCCAAGCTGTATACTCTATAACCCAGATTACACCCATCAATCATACACCAAAATAAAGGGATTTAAAGGTTCTTTGAACAATACCTAAGATATACAAAGTCTTTTTTAAATAGCCAGTATAACTAGTGAGGAAACCAGGGGAAATTCTTTTTCTTTAAAATTCTAACCCTATGCTAAATACGAAACTGTAGAGCGCCACCAGTGAAGCTTAATTAGCAGCGAAAAGTACCCATCTGAGAGTGAAATAAAATCCTTCACTTAATTTGGTGAGTCTCTACCCCTACCCACCTCAACCCTTCTTCGGCGTAAGTACAATAGCATAGCTTGATAAAGCGCTGCGGAGATGACCAAGTGCGATAGATGGAATCTGGTTTGTCTGGAGTGTTTCGACAGGAAAATTCGTTGCTCATTATTTAAAAAAAAATATGTATGGTGTCAATAAGACTTTAATAACAAGTTCATCATAACTTTCTAAAGGATTCCCAGCCTGAGATATAGGATACAAGTATAGATACTTTAACACCATAGTCATATTCAAGAACTCATCTGACGTCATACCAAAATCTTTTTTCGATGTAGGAGTGAACCCTCTGGTTTTATCCTATTAGATAACGGCGATGATTTGCCAACCCATAATTTACCATTACATCAACACAGGCATTAAAACAAGCAGATGGGGCTGTTTGATTTCCTTTGATCGTCGCAGCGTATGACTGATGCATTATTTATTCTTTATTCTTTATCCCCTTGTGACATTGATAATGAATACAATCCTTCCAGAGTGCAATAATTGTTACAGAACCAAGATGTATTAGAAATGCAATGATATAATTTATTGGCAAGATTTGCCGTAATTAATTCAGAGATATTATACAATCGCGGCAACTGTGAATATTAAGTCATGATTAACAGAAAGACACGAGTAAACTGAATGCTTCTATGTACCGCATAAAGGGCTCTATCTCATTCGGAATGTTGTCTGCCTTTTCCATTGCCTGCTTTAAAAAAAAAACAAAAAACAAAAAGAAAACAAACAAACAAAAGAAAAACACACACAAAAAAAGAAACATTAGACTGTCATCGGAAGAAGTCGAGGATATCTCGAATGGGCTCTAGCCCAAATAGTAATCTACACTCTGTCGGGTCTTTCAACCAATGATTGGAAATACTACAGTAGCCGTCGCTGCATATACAGCATCTTTTCGCAACTTTGATGTCAGTCAACGAATATATGCTGTTAACTGCCATTAGCTGCATTCCGGACCACTTCGATTATTTACGAAACAAGGATCGACCGAGAAGTATGAATGCATCAAATTATTGTTTTCATTCGCAACTTTTAGTCGTCATACTGTTAATCTAATCAACGAAATAGTCGAGGTGGTCCGAATATACTGTGCTGTCCTTCTTACAAAGAAATTTCTGATGAAATGTATGACTTTTCTGTAAACTACTACGTCAAAGTCAATTTTTGTGTCCTCGCAGAAATATACCGTGTCGTCTAAATGATACAGTGCCTTGTTTGCCAAATGGGGTCATGTGCACATCACATGCTATCATAGCCTTCCTGTGGACATCTCAAGTGAGATCGCTGAGATTTACATTTTGTCAGCTGAAACATTTCCAAGTTACTTTTTTTAATCTGTAGAGAACTTTTCTTGCTGAAATTGTTCAAATAATTCTATCAAGGTTAATATAATGCTTTTTATACCGTTCTCTTTTGCCAAGAGTACTTTAGTGTATGATTGATTTCTCTGTCATGTTATGGCGATATTCGCCTTTCTATACTGTATTCACATCATCAAAGTATATCCGAGATGGAATTTTGTCGAAAACACCCAGGATGTTCCAATTGGTCCGAATACTACAATCATGGATTGAATCAGAATACTCATGGTTTTGGTGTTTTACGACACAGCAACGCAATTAGGTTATTTAGTGCCGAGGCTATTGGAGTAATGTGCTTTGTCCAAGGACACATCAAGGTTGTTAACCCAGGCTCAGATTCAAATAAAAGAAATGTAAATTTGGGCTGCCCTCAGTAAAAGTAAAGGCAAGAAGAAAAAGTTTGAAGGGTAAAATAGTTTGCGGTGTATGCATAATGTTACTAATGCATTATCACTGTCAATCATAAAAATCTAATATATTCATTCGAGAGCTGAGTGGCTCGCTTTTTATCCATTTCGACGTTTGACTCGGACGGTGAATAAACTTACAGACTGCAAGTTAATGACTACATATTTAGTGCAAAGAGTGCGTTGACATTCCTAATATTAAATTGCATTGTTTGACAATGTTTAGGGCAAGATCAATGATAAGATCTGAGAAAACCAAATGTTTTCACTTATCGGAAACAGGGGTCAAAACGATTTATTGTCAAAATCATGGTTCAACGTTGGATGTTATATAAATAAAGTAATTAGTGTGGTTAGGTTTCACTCCCTATAATATTCACGACAACAGCCATGGAATGCAGTTATTTATCTCAGCCGTCTCTACCAAAGCACTTTACCTAGCTGTTTCAAATGAAAATAAACAAAACAGATAGACAGCTTATTTACGCTACCGTAACCAGCTAAATATATCTTGTTCCAAACATTTTATTTATTTGAGGGGACAAACAGCTTAATCGCAAACCAGACCAAAAACTATTGGATTTTTTCCTATCTCACTGAATAAATTGAAATTGAACTCAGAAGAACAATTGTTCTTGACGCGATCACTGGATCTTGGACTATTTCATGCATATTTAGCCATTAGCACTTACAATATGTCGAGAAAATTATACAATAATAGTAAGGTCTCTTAACAGAAAAAGGAAGATGGGTGAACGAGATATCTGGCGGTTATAATGAAAGTCGCCAATAACGTATTCTTACTAGGTCAGTCATCTTTAACTACATATGTGTTTCAGTCAGCAGAGTGGTAGCTGAATTGAATTGATCTCATATACCAAGATTTGATCCCTGATGGTGTTACTGGTATTGAATTCAGAGGAGTGTAACTGTAACTGTTGTCTAATGCAGAGAACTGTAATTATAACCAGTGTCGAATACAGAGGACTAACTGTAACTGGTGTCGAATGCAGAGGACTGCAATTGTAACTGGTGTCAAATGCAGGACTGTAACTGTAATTTATGTCGAATGCAGAGGACTGTAAACGTAACTGGTGTCTAGTACAGGGGACTGTAACGGTAACTGGTGTCGAATAGAGAGGACTATAACTGGTGTCGAATGCAGAGGACTGCGACTGAAACTGGTGTCGAATGAAGAAGACTGTAACTGGTGCCTAATGCAAATCATTATAAATATAATCTGCGTCAAATACAGAGGACTGTAACTGATGTCTAATGCAGTGTACTGTAGCTGTAACTAGTATCAAATGCAGAGGTCTGTAACTCTTACAGGTGTGGAATGCAGAGAACTGTAACTATAACCGGTGTCGAATACAGAGAACTGTAACTGGAGTCGAAAGCAATGGACTGTAATTGCAGCTGGTATCTAATGCAAATGACTATAACTGTATATAGTGTCGAATGCAGAGGACTGTAACTGGTGCCGAACACAGATGACTGTAAATGTAATTGGTGTCGAATGCAGAGGACCGTAACTGTTGTGAAATGCAGAAGACTCTAACTGTAACTGGTGTCGACTGCAGAGAGCTGTAATTGTAACGCTAAAATGTGTCGAATGCAAAGAACTGTAATTGTAACTGTCACTGGTGTCAAAATCAGAAAATTCTAATTGTAACTTGGCTGGTGTCGAATGCAGAGGACTGTAACTGTAGCTATAACTGGTGTCGAACGCAGAGAACTGTAATTGTAACTGGTGTCGAATGCAGAAGACTATAATTGTAACTGTAACTAGTGTCGAATGCAGAGAACTGTAGCTGTAACTGTAACTGGTGTCGAACGGAGAGGACAGTAACTAACTGGTGTCGAATGCAGAGAACTGTAACTGTAACTGGTGTCTAATGCAGAGGACTGTAATAGAAACTGGTGTCGAATGCAGGGGACTGCAATTGTAACTGGTGTCGAATGCAGGGGACTGCAATTGTAACTGGTGTCGAATGCAGGGGACTGTAACTGTAACTGGTGTCTAATGCAGAGGACCGTAACTATAACTGGTGCCTAATGTAGAGAACTATAACTGTAACTGGTATCGAATGCATATGACTGTAACTGTAACTGGTGTCTAATGCAGAGGAATCTAACTGTAACTGGTGTCGAATGCAGTGGACTGCATTTGTAATTTTAACTTGTGGCGATTGCAGAGAACTGTAATTATAATTATAACTGGTGTCGAATGTAGAGGACTGTAACTGTAACTGGTGTCCAATGCAGAGAACTTTAATTGTAGCTGTAACTGGTGACGAATTCCGAATACTGTATCTGTCATCCTATGGATGATAGTGTAGTACTTATGCTCTCGTTTTCTGTACCTTTGCTAAACTTAAACTTTCTTGTATTTATCATGCGTCGTCATTACAACCGAGCTCTAACAAGAACACCATGTGCTACACATTATACTCCCACCCTGTGTTTAATAGTCCTATACGTAGTCTTTGGTATGGCATGCTTAACTCTGGAGATTATTTAAGAACGGGTCTCAGTCACCTAGACCTTTGATAAATGTATTCAGTCTTGAACTAAACTTAATTTTAAGAAACCATTATTTTTTTATTAGACATACCTTGACCGTGAGCTTTGACCTTTAGACCCATAGTCAATAGGTTTCTTCATTACTCCAAGTCTAAGCCATTCACAAAGTTTCGTCAAGAAACTTACTGTGGAACATAGCAATATGACCTTACATTTAAATTTTAAGTAGACCAAAACGATAATTGTTTTTTAAACTAATGAGGCGGGCTAGACCAAGTTCAAAGGTCGCTGTGCAGTGCACAATTAATAGTGTTTCTGTGTACTGATGAATCTACGGTTGTGTGTTTATTTTGGAATACAGCATAAATTCAACAACTTTGCTTCTTGTAATCTGTTCTTTTTATTATTAAGCCATAGGTAGAAAAACAAAACGAATATATAATAAAATGGTTACAGCATTTGTATGGGGAAAATATGAAATCGTATTCTCGGAGTAATACTGCACTCCCAAGGTGGTGCAGTATTGCTCAGGAAAAGAAACTCGTTCATATTTTCTCATACAAATGCAGTAACGTACAAATACCAGTTGGAGAAAATTTATTTCGCCATACCACCTTTACCGCCACGGTGGAAATATCACTTTTGGAATTAATTTCTTTTTCCAATTAGAAAGTATATCTGCCCTTAGTTATGTAATCCAGACATGAATTTCCATATTTAGGCCTATTTTATTTTTTTCTTCTTCTTTTCTTTCTCACTGTCCCTCCCTTCTTCTCTCTCTCTCTCTCTCTCTCTCTCTCTCTCTCTCTCTCTCTCTCTCTCTCTCACCCCCATCAGGATGAGCATGTCTTGGAATGTGTCAAGACCGTTGACTCTCTAGTGTATATTTATGTGATGAATGAGAAGGCGCCATCAAGAATGCCTAAACATGAACCCCAAAGTAAAAAAAAAAAAAATGGGTTTCAAGTATTACCGTATAGAATTAATTTTCCACATTAATCATGCCAATTTCAGTGACTGAAATTATATGACATGTTGCTATTCGACATTCTGTGTCACCCATAAGTAAAACATACCTATTTCATTCATACACAATACTGCATACGTGTTTTATTCCGAGTCGGCAGAAAGAACGAGTTTGATGTGGCGTAGGGATACGTCGAGGCCGTCAGGCCTAGACTACAAGCTTGCCAATGCACCAAACAATTAACGTTCGAAGGCAGAAATTAGCAAAAAATAACCAACCAGAATAGAAACCAAAACCCTTACAAGTAAACACATAATCATTCAGATCTGTTGTTTAATGATTCTACGGTGTGAAGCCTGTTGGAGCGATCTGTCATGCTTCTGTAATACCCCAGCACAGCAATATTAACTGTATCAAATAGCACGAGACGAGAAAAGCCTTAACGAAAGTAAAAGCCTCTTCATTTCCAAATGAAAACAGTCATTAATTATACAATTACAATCTAAATTTGTAAAACGTCGCTGTCCTAAAAGTTTTGCAAAATTTCGGAACTTGTTTTTATAGATGCAGTAATGCAGCCGCTAATCGCATTGACACAGAATGGAGAAACAAATTCATGCAAATAGAAGGGTTTTGCCTTAAAAAAATATATAATAAAAACAAACTTTACGTTTTTTCCAGGTAGATATGCCACTCGTGACAGTGCATTTTGTCCACTTTACTCTTGAAATATTTCATATATCTACTAACAAACCACTTATATTTACTGGCGCACTACGTTTTTAAATTCATTACATTTTCTTGTCGACCGCATTTTCCAGCCACGACATCTTTTGTCCACTAATCACTTCATAATAAAGATTATACATACATACATACATACATACATACATACATACATACATATCTCACTACCGATACATACATACTGTTACAAGCAAGGGTTTCTCTACCGAGCGAACACCGCATGAGCTTGGCTTACGTGCATTATTTCCCCTATTTTCAAAAACGTCAAGACAAAAGTCTTTGACAACTGAAAGGTTCTTAAAAATCGCGAAAACCACAAATAATTTTTTCTTTAATGACATTATGAACATACATCACGAAATAAATTTTATACTTCCATGATTTTTGTTGTTTAACGTTTGTCTAACTCTTCAGCAAGCTTTTCCAAGCCTGATATTAGTATTTCACGATGTGCAATACAAAAACATGACCCAAAAACCTAATACAAAGAAATATTCCTGTCTCAAATTACTAGACATGTATACCTCAAA
>JAECUM010031061.1:0-23351 GCA_016617855.1 Megalonaias nervosa
TTATTTTTGAATTTAATTCGCAATACCGTAAGTTCTTTTTTCTCATTTTTCACTTCGTATTCTAGGGAAATAAATTATTTGCTAAATTTTATAAAGCTTGTTATCTTCACTCTTTTCGGTTACTTATTTTAAGAGCATAGACTCGTAACATCGGAATAACCCTGTCAATGTAATTGTAAAGAATACGATCCGGATCAGTGAAATTCAGATTCGATTGATACTCACCCCCTCCCCAAGACAATAAGAAATAATGCCATTAATTAAGACAGTATATTTATTTAAAGAAGAGGTAGCAAGAACAGCCGACTCGATGAATACACAGGTACCATATGCAAAAATAATAGTAACATTACATTTTAAGATACAAATTTAGAAAACAAACAAGAAAAAATGAAAATTGTATTCTGAGATCGAAGACAGCAGGTTGAAAACCCTTTCAAATATTGCACCTAAGATAGATATGCGATAACACATAACGGGGTGACAGTGCATCAATAAATCTGCGCAGTCTGCACGGCGACGGTGACCTGAGGCGAGAAGTACACTTTTAGACATGACGAAACATAACACAAATTGTTAGGTTGTTGTAAAGGAAGATCTCTGCATATATAAATGCCACCTAGAATAGAAGCCAACAATTAATTTTCTTGTAAATGTAAAGGGGGGGGGGGGGCTGTCAAATATCTTAAAATATTCTAGCGCTGATTAACTCAAAAAATTTACTCTATCCATTTTGTATTATTTAGAATAAATAAATTATGTTGAAGTGAGAAAAAAAAAATCCTGGATCAAAATAAAAACCCCAGCCCCGGTTCGAGCCCTCCCCAACGGGTGGCCGAGTGGTCTAAGTTGCTCACCTTTACAGATCACTCTATCTCACCTATGTCAGTGTGGGTTCGAGTCTCAACTAGGCCAAGGTTGTTACAAACATTTACAGAATGAGTAAATGTGTAAACGAACATGCATGTGGCTGTCATTGACGAGGGAACTACTCGTTTCGCTTGATGTATCTACTTCCGCATCATTGTTTAGAAGAATTTTTACGTTACGTCTTTTCTTAACGTGCTTTTCCATGATTTTTTTTACATCGAACGCGGCATCGCAATAAACAGCATATATTGATGAGAATTTGTTTTAGTTCACATTACATAACATTACAAGCATGGTAGTATTGATAAAATGTATTTGAACTGCAACATTTTACCTTTAAACAATATGTTTATTGCCAGATTCTTTGATTAGTAACGCTCTTTAACACCCCGCCCCCCGTTTCAAGTCTACAAGCCATTGCATTGTTTCGATTCTAGGATCGTAAACTACGTAACAAGAAAAAAAGCTAAACCAAGTTTTGTAAAATTTAAAATATGATTTTTTCCCCCAAAGTACAAAGTGAAAGAATTAAAAATAACGTACAGTATGAACTTCTTTAATACTAAAAGTTGTATAACTTCCAAATGTTCCAAGTAATATGAATAAGTTCCAAAGGTATTTCGAATTACTTCACTTTTGTAATGACCTGTCAACAGGACCAAAAAAAACCTCACTCATATAATCCCAAATTGTCTTTAAATGAATTCACGGTAATTGCAATACAGCTATTAATCCAAATGACGTAGAATGAATTCACAGTAATCCCGTACAGTTATTATATATCCAAATAGTCTTTAAACGACTCTTAGACCACTGCAATTCCAACGAATGATTATAGTAAATTAAAAAAATGAATTAGTCTTCTCATATACCTCTTCCAAGACCAATAGTACTACTAAGAATGTCTAAATTTGCGTAATAATTCACTTTTAAAGAAAGATAATGCGCAAGAGTGAAAATGGCAACACCAGGCTTTCAACGAATCGTTGTTCTTATTTCTAAATCACTTTACAGTAAACAACTAATATGTTTAATTCTGGCTAATCACAAATTTGGTCAGGCTGGCTTTTACCAGAACTCATGTCCTTGTCAGAGCATGTGATGCATACTTGCACTTAGTTCGACTCGACCTTGGAACTTATGAATGAATCAATATGCGCATTATTCATGACTCATCTTACAGTACAAACTACATATCATAAGATCTTAGCATTAAAACTATTATTAACTACATGACCCTTACAATCACTATTATTATGAAAATGATACACATAATATAGATATAAATAACAATAGTATTTTTTTTACAATACTAATACATTTTTGCGTTATCATTTATTTTCGCGTGTCTGAGATTTCGTGGATTTTTTTTAAAGGAACAAAAAACATTGTGGTATTGCCTGTCAAAGTTTCCTATTTGTAGATAACATTAATTCCGTGGATTAACTTCTAATAACACTTGAAATAAAGAATACAAAAAAACTATCACTTTAATGATTAAAACAATATTACCACCTGTATGGCACAAATCAAACACCTGTCTAGACCAATCACGTGCATTCAACATGAAAGGATGCCGACACAGTCAACAACACTAATCTATTCGGTTAGTAAAGTATATGAGCATGATCTCGTCCTAACAAAACCATCTATGAAGCTGCCTCATCAAGTATTTTCTGATGACCATGGCATTAACGCAATGGCATGATAGTGGTAAAATTCAGTGTAGATAACGCCAGGTTTGATATCACCATTTTACGTCTGAACCAAGCACATAAACAGCTGCCCCTTGTTCAATGCAATGATCAAAGAAACGTCAAAATTTTATGCTAACAAACTGAAACAAGAGCCTCTAGATGGGACTGACACTCTATTGTGAGCAAAGAATTTCAATTAGTTCAAGATAGGACCATTTCTTCCTTCTAACCGTCGAGTGTTAAAATTATGATATTCTTCAGCGATAACAAGATTTTCAAATTAGCTGCCGTGGTACACATATTTGATGTCATTTACGACAAAGCAGACATCGTTAAAAGTCGTTTTTATGAGAATTCCATGTCATAATGATCATCAATTCAGGGGGACTATTGAGAGCAAAATTTTTAATACGGTCTTAGTGGCAGTCATATTGGATGTACGACTTGCACCTTTTTATAAAATTTCCAGCTAGGTATCATAAGAAGTCTATTGGTGAAATGCTTATGTTGGAAATAGCCATTCATTTGAAGAGTAATAGAGGTAACACAATTTTCAAGATGCGACTTTATATTCAGGAGAGGTATCATTAATATGAACTTTTAAGAAGGTTACTGTGGCGGTCATAATTAGATGTCACACCTGCACCATTTTCTTTTAAAGAAAAAACGGGACATCATAAGAAGCGTTATTGTGAAAACTAACGTCAATACAACTTTCCGATTATGTAGAGCTGTGATAACAAGATTTGTAAGATGGCTGCCATGACGGCCACATTGGATTTCATATAGGCGCCATTTGTATTTAGGACCAGCTTAAAACATAAGTCTTTTCATGAAAACTCCGCGATGGTACAAACGTCCATTCAGGAGGAGTAGCTATAACTAGATTTTCAAGATAACTGACGTGGCGACCATATTGGATGTGATCGGAATTATTTTTACATTGGACTAACCAGACACCATAAGAAGTCTTTTAATTAAAACCCCATGTTGATAATACGATCCATTCTAGAGAAATGGCGATAACAAGAGTTTCAAGATGGCTGTCGTGGCGACCATATTGGATGTCAGATCGGCATCATTTTTATTTAGAACTAGCTAAACACCATAAGAAGTCTGTAAGCGAAAACCCTCTTGTTAATATGCCATCCATTCAGGTAAAATAGCGATAACAAGATTTTCAAGATTGTTTACTTGAAAAAGATTTGTGTGTCCTAGTAGAACTGATTGACGTGATGTCGATTCAGTGGTTTTGTTCGAAGATCAGCGAAACGTGAGCTTTAGTACTGTGCTGTAATTAGTGTATACAAGTAGTGTTTTATTAGTAACTGCGCTTGTATCCGTATTGTGATTCAATCAATTGTTCAGGTACTTTTACATTCATGGTCTTCATTGGGATCACACATGCATGGATAAATGAAACCTTCCTGCACGAGGATCAAAATATTTCGACAAGGTTTCTCTTGAATGAAGAATCTGAATAAGTATATTATATATAAGTATATTATATATAAGTATATTATATATAATTATATTATATATAAGTATATTTGTATATAAGTATATTATATATAAGTATATTATATGTAAGTATATTATATATAAGTATATTATATATAAGTATATTATATGTAAGTATATTATATATAAGTATATTATATATAAGTAAGTATATTATATATAAGTATATTATATATAAGTATATTATATATAAGTATATTAGCAACATTTATTAGTCTTTATTTCATTTTCAGTAAAACTAGTGATTTGATACACTATGCCTTATCTCGGTCCCTCTTCACGAACATATCAATTTTTGGCAGTGTGTGAAAATTAGAGCTACCGGATACCATATAGATACGTGTGCATTTAAACAACATAAGATGCTGTATGACTTTTAAGGGGTTTAAGTCAATCCAAAACATGTAAAAGCTATTTATTTATTACCGAAAATGACGCTGATTTACCAACATCTTTGCTGAGCTCTAGCAATTAAACACAGTTATGAAATGGGGGGGGGGGGGCAGGTTGCGTCTTCTTTATATATTGCAAATATTTCGGTGGGTATTGGTTCTGGATGCACAGTTCCTTAACAAACGCCCGTTTCACATTTTCCTGTTTCAATTTCGAGACTGTGAACGTTTCGGGCACTTGTTTGCTTTGTGGCCATCTGCTAGGCTGCATGCGGATATTAAGCTTGGAGACTATAAACCTGTTGTCTATCCAGCATTCTGCACTTCTAATGGCCTTCATGACTAATTTATCCTACGTCTGTTCTCCTTTCGATTAGATCTGCAAGTTGTACCAATAGGACCAAGAAGACGTCATAAGAAGTCTTTTACTTAAAACCTCATGACAGTATTATTTTTCGTTCAGACTCAGCGATAACAATGTTTTCAAAATGGAGACCGTAACAGCCAGATTGGTCATCAGATCGGCACAATATTCATATAGGTCCAACGAGACACAATAAAAAGTCTTTTCAGTGAAAACAACATGTTGATATGTCCATTATTCAGGAGGAGTAACGATGACATGATCTTCAAGACGGTAGCTGTGACGGCACCATTGAATATCAGATTGGCACTATTTTAATTAAGAACTAACTTGACAATAAAAGAGTCTGCTAGTGAAAACGCCATGTCAATATGCTTTCCATTCAGGATGAGTAGCGACAACAGTATTTTCAAGATAGCTGCTTTGGTAGCCATACTGGACATAGATTAGTACCCATAATGGACATCAACTAAATATCAGAAGTTTTTTTAGCGAAAACCCCCTGCTGATGTGAACATCCATTCAGGAGAACGATCGATAACAATATTTTCAAGATGGCCACTGTGTCTGTCATACTGGGTGTCCGAGTTGCACCTTTTTCATTTAGGATCAACCAGATCATGTGTGTGTTTGTGTGTGTTTAAAGTTTCTTAGCAATTCTCCAAGCAGTTTGGAAGGATCAGCGATGACAACTTGGGGTAACGGACTGACGGACAAGGGCCGGATTAAAGAGGGTGGAGGGAGGATGGGGCACGTGTGTGCGTCATAGTGGCCCTTCCGCCGTATTTGCCGTGGATAAACTTATTCGTGTTTGAATAAAACATATATGGGTCTAAACTGTCTAATCCTGAACCTAATATAGCTTTAAATAATATTACACGCGTATAAGGATCGTTTAAGGACTGCTTTCAGAGGGTATACGTAAATCTAAAAGCAACCAATAGTTTAAGCGTCCTTCGGATGCGGGAGGTCGCGGATTGGAACCCCGGCAGAATCATACCAAAGACTTGTAAAAAAAAATATGGTACTAACAGCTGCCTCGCTTTGAGCTAAGCATTAAGAGGCTAGTGTTAGGACTGGCCTGCCAAGTGTCAGGATAACGTGACTGGCTGGGACATGATGCTACATGCATGTGGCATGATGCCCCAGTGCTAGATATCACTATAAACTGCCACGCTGCAACCATCGTAGCGATATGACTGAAAAATTGCTAAAGCTACGTTAAAAATACAAATCACACCCACCCACTCAACCCTTCCAAGTGTTAATCCGGCTTGGGTCAGATGACAAATAATAGGCCACACCATAAGCTATACTGGTTATACTGACCAATAGAGCAAACAATGATGTAATGCACAGTATAGAAAACAAATAATAACTCGCATGAAAAGACCACGTGATTCTAATGTTATTTTCCCCCAGTGAGGCTGTTCGATGATATGAAGTTGTTATGAGATGCATGTTCTCTCCTGTAGATAGCGCTTACTGTACCGAACGTGTCTAAGCACCATGGAGGTATGTACACCACTTGAAACAAGCACATTCTTGATGAAATCTATGGAAGACAGTAGGGGCCATCTGCTAGAATGTTATGGTCAATACTTAACTTACATGACGTTTGAACTAGTGCCGGTAATAAAAAAATTATCGTTTAAAGCGAAAATTAGTATAAAAAAAGTAATGAAATTATAAAAATGGAGACGTAAAATTTTTATTATGTTTTATATTTCTTTTAAAAGGTATTTGTTATTTATTTAGGCCTGTAATTACCTTCCGAGTTTCATTTAATCCATTACTTGATAACGAACATTCCTTGGGACTGTCTGTAAAGAATGATTTCTATGTATGTATGTATGTATGTATGTATGTATGTATGTATGTATGTATGTATGTATGTATGTACGTACGTACGTACGTATGTAAATATGTCCGTATGTATGTATACAACTGAATAAATTGGCTCACAAACTGAAACTTTATTCATGGGTAACAGTTTTCTTATGGGGCCTTCTTACTGTTCGTACCCGACACTGATTTTATGTTTGCTTGTTTTTTCTTTTTTTATGTTATTGTTGTTGTGAGTGTTTTAAAATATTTTTTTGTATAGTAAAGCATTTTTTTCTACCGATAAAGATCTTGAATGGATGTTATTGGTCCCCCATTTGAATACAATAAATAATCACACATTTGTTGACCTTCTCCATTTGCAAACATTGATCATGTAAAGGTCAGTTTTACAGACAGTACTTGTTGCCACTTGCAATGGAACATTTCCACAGCTGCTAACTGGTTGATCAGGTTGACAAAGGAACTAAATTGCGCATGCGCATATAACTGAAGACGTCAATTCAGAACATTTCGCTTCCATCGCATTGATATAACGACCTGTCGTTGTTCCAAATGATTGCCTACTTTATTCTTTTCTTTGTTTCTTAGTTTATTGTTTCCCAAATGACCGGGTACTCACGAATACAATGCGTGTAGTCAAATCCTCGTTTCACAAGCCCGGTTTTGCTTCTGCCTTGACTAATTTCTATAACCAGAGAGAGAGAGAGAGAGAGAGAGAGAGAGAGAGAGAGAGAGAGAGAGAGAGAGAGAGAGAGAGAGGACAACAACCACGGTACAAAAGGTTTCTACTGTAAACACATATCCTCATTAAATGTTTGCTTTAATTTATGACGGAGAGCTTAACTCACAACAAGTATCAAATATAACATGCCGAAATTAAATCGTGTTGGGAGATAATGGGTTACGTTTAAATTGAAGAAGGACTCGATCAGTCTGGTTTATAAAATATAAAAGTTACAAAGTACACGAAGATCATTTGAGTTTGAATGCACAATAGTTGTGTAATTCACTTTTGTAGATGTCATTCCCAATATTTATTTAAAATGATTTCCTTTTTAGAAATTCTGCAACACATTCGGATAATTGAAGGGCTATCCCGTTAATGACTGAATGTTAAAATACAGAGGTGTTTGATGCCTGAAGGTTATTTGTTTCATTGCGGATTTAGTATGGATAGTCTTCTTATGAAAAAAGAAGTTGTTGAGAGAGTTACATTCAATTTTGACAGGTAAAACTTAGATCAGATGCAATATTCTGTTAATGTGATTTTTTTCCTTAGTAGAAATATAGTCGCAAGTCACTGCTCAAAGTCTTGTATGCTTCTGTGGCTTACGAAGATGGACGCATAAATGGATTTGTATTGCTTGTTGTTGTTATTGGATAATGTGCTCACCGTTTTATTAGCATTAATCGAGAACAATACTGTAAATAAATGTAACTTATGGTTTTCAATATTATGACAATCTTGAACGTTTGACCGAGTACTATATACAGGGTGCAATACATCCATAAAATTGTTCAGTAATACAATTTGTAGACTGTAAAAATAGAAAAAGTACATTGTTTCAAACGATTTTCTTATACATATACTTTTTCATACCTATTTATTCTTAGAGGTAATGGATAGGGAACATGAAAGAATGCCTAGGTATGACAGAACAGTATACCCCCTCCAAAGAAATTATTTTTCGTGACAAAATGGATGAAACAACCAACCCCCAACCCCCCGGACTTACATATTACATGATAAATTGTTATCTAAAAGAATAACGATTCTGCTTGATAAAATGAAATATATCGGACGAAATAATGAAAGGTAACGTTAAATAGCAACTGTAATATCAGGGATGCTCAAAAATTTACTTTCATGCAACTCAATCTGGTACAATGTTAAACACAGAGAGAGAGAGAGAGAGAGAGAGAGAGAGAGAGAGAGAGAGAGAGAGAGAGAGAGAGATTATTGGTAACAGATAAAAGGCATATAAGCGCTTGTCAGCGTCTGCGTCTAGACCTGTTTGGGTTTAGGAGGATCACGTCTGTGTGTGAGAGAGAATACAGATAACCCTTGTCTGAATAGTTGCTACACAGTTACTGTATTAATTCGCCATTGATATGTAATGATCAAATGAATTTAATCACAGAAGTAATTATATAACGTCCTTTTAAATTATACAGCACCATTGTGATTTAGATAATTGCATTGTGAAACATTACTCGTAATCTTGGCAAAACGGTCGTCAAATTTTGAAAGTAAAGTAAATCTTTTCAGATCGCGAGTTACAAGTAGTTCTATCAGTCACAATTTTTTCAAATTCTTATATAATTTTAAAAATGACAAATGTTATAAAAAAGAAACAAAAAAAAAAAAAAAACATTTTCGCAGGAGTGGTGTTTGAATGCAAGGGACACTGAGCCATTTGCAAATTGATTTTTTTTTCTATAAGAAGAAAGACCACTACAGAATGACCCATATAACCAACATTTGATACAGTAAGTTTTTTTTCTAGCAAAAATGACTATCCAAATTTAAAAAAAAATCAATTTAACTTGTGGATTAAAAGCCGCTAATCTTCCTAATCGGCAAAACAGTGAAAAACTTTCTCAGTCTAATTCTAGAGGTATTAAATACGGAACTTTAAAAAGAAATCATACAGATATCGACTATTATGATAATTTGGGATCGAGGTGGTCTCATGGGCTCCCGCAGCTTGGAGGGGGGGGGGGTGAGCTCAAAAGGAGTAACTGTTATCCCTCCCCGGATTTTAAATATAGCCATTTGATTTGTGCTCTGAACTCTGCCCGCACTCTCCGAAAGAAAAATTCCTTTGGACAACCATAGGTAGAGACTGATACGGCATTTCCCGCCGCTTTTTTGATATCATGACAGAGATATTTGGGTGAACGAGACTGTTCAAATATTTGAAACGGAATTGTAAAGGTCACAGGAAGCTCAAGCTAGGCCAAAAGCGAGGTGTGTAGATAAAATTTTCTTTCAGTCGTGGGAAGGGAGATGTGGTTTTTTCAACGTCACCTTAAACATAAGGAAATTAATCTATATTCCTTAGTTTCAAAGTTGTAGAAGGGGTCGGGTGATTCGCGCTAGCATTTGTACACTGACCTTATCGTAATTGCTATTTCTGTATAAAACATACGGTTGAAAACTAAAATCCCAAAACGGATCTGATATAGAGAGAGAGAGAGAGAAGAAAAAAAAAATAAAAAAAAAATGCAGTACTCACCTCCAAACTTTATAATCCTACAGGTTTTACTAATCCGGTGATTCTGATTCTATTCTTTTTACAACAGTGAATAATTTCTTTGCATTGATAAATGTATAAATATTCCCTTTTTACTAAAGAATGTTACCACTAGCTGTATGAACGTGAAGCGAATAATAGTTAATTTTCTTATATACGTTAAGTGGGTCGTCTGCTTTAAGCTGGTCGGGTCCGCTCCGTTTTGGCGCGAAGATCAGTATTTTACGTCTCGGTAAACGATGTTTACTTTTTGCTTTGTTGGTCCATTTAAATGCAACTAGAAAAGATAATGGGATCTGTTTTGCTCTTACAGAATTTGTTTGCGCAAGAGCAAAAAGTTTTTTTCTTTTGCCCTTTTCTTTTGGAGAAAACTGTATATACCCCACCAACACCTCTTGAACGATCGATCCTCATACGTTGATTTTAAACGCACAAGAAGCTGTAAACGCGATGTTGATTTTGCCTAAATCACCATTACGGAGCCCCTACACAATAAATTCAGTTTTCACAAGCTAATTCAGCGTTCAAGAAAAAGGAAAATGCGTGTTTTGAAACTGATGGTGAAGAAAACTGAGACAGGAAAGGCCTAGATTAGTACTTTTGCAGCATTTGAAGAGATGTGAAGGTCGACATTACTTTAGTGTAAGGCCAGGCGTCCAATGAAACTGATGTTAGTAGTGAATGGGGATACTTTAGCGTCAATGGGACTTCCATGCAAAATATCCCCTGGGACACTTTGGCGTCACGATTTTTCCGAACAAATGGCACACCCTGGGACACTATAGCTTCAATGGGAATTTTGTATAGCGACAAGAGGAATGGAACAAGTGGGATGACATCACGGTACTGGACATTTGTAACAATGTAGTAAGGGACTGACCTGAATACGCGCAGCTATCACTCTAGTGAGGGACAAATACAATAGAGAGACATAGACATAGATAAACACATAGATAACACACATAGATAGGCAAATTTTTGAATAAATATCTTTTCGAGGCATAGGAAGTGGCCCTGAAAAGGGCCTTTGGGTTTTTTCTATTTACTCCAGTTCTTCCACCAGCTTCTTAATTTTCCAATGATTCGTTTCTTCTTCTTCTTCTTCTTCTTCTTCTTCTTCTTCTTCTTCTTGTATCCAGTCTGGATGTCCCATAGCTCTAAATGTTTTCTGTATTTTCATCCAGTTCCTATTCGGTCTGTCAAAGTCCTCTTTCTTTTTTTATTTTTTTTTATTTTTGGTTTTCCTTCTCCTTTCTCTCTTTTGTCCATATCTCTTTGATTTTCTTCACCTCTTCTCCCATTACCTTTTTCATATTCTCTTCTCTGTTCTGTAAACCGTCTAAGCCTTTCTTGACAGCAGGCCACTCGGTTAAATGGAATATGTCTTCCAAATAACATCTGACTTCTATAACAATATCAATCACCTGTTTCAAGGCTCCCACTCTTACATCTTTAAGTTGTATGAAGCCTCTCAACTTCTCCGCTTCCTCCACTATTATCCCATGTAATTCAAAACTGGCTACTTTCAGTCTGGTCACCAAGTCTTGGCTGCCTGGGAACCTCCATTCCTTTTCAAGCCTATCCAGTATGTATGATCCATCCATCATCCAATACAGTCTGTCTTTTAATTGGTTAAATACTTCCATCTTGATAGGTGTTGACTAGTCAACGTGGGTAGCTAGACTGTAGTAGTAGTAGTAGAAGGATTTAAGTCGCCTATGCACTGTGTGCTTTTGCGACTGGTTATAGCCCCGGGCTAGGCCCTCGGAGGTGTGAGTATGGTGCCATCACAGCCTCCTGTTTTTTGTAGTCAGACTGACTAGCGTTCCGCGTTATATACGTCAAGCACAGATGTGAACGAAAACATCCCTTACACTCACTTTACATATTATATGCTACCTACACAAACGAATGAGAACGCATAAAAGATACTATACTGTCCACACAAACGGACGCGAATGCATAAAACACACATATATACTATCCACACAAACGAACGAGAATGCATAAAATACACCATACCTACTATCCACACAAACGAACGAGAATGCATAAAACATACTATACTATCCACACAAACGAACGAAAATGCATAAAACACACCATACCTACTATCCACACAAAATAACGAGAATGCATAAAACATACACACTATACTATCCACACCAACGAATGAGAATGCATAAAACTTACCATATACATTATCCACACCAACTAACGCGAACACATAACACATACCATATCTACTCTCCACACCAACGAACGCGAATGCAAAAAACAAACCATATCTACTATCCACACAAACGGAAGAGAACGCAAACACACACACACACACACACACACACACACACACACACACACACACACACACACACACACACACACACACACACACACACACACATCAGTAAAGAAGTGAGTGTTTATAGTCACACTACTTCACATTCACACAATTTGGCAAATTGAATAGTCTTTCTTTTCTAGAGATCTGGTTAGCCCTGAGAAGGGCTGTTTTTAGAACTCCAAATGCACCTGGTTAATGATGACATCTTCCAGGGCGGGCACCACACAGGCATCGCCGGCTCCAGTCATTTTCCCAATAAATGCGTATGGTTCCGAGCGCAGACGGGGGTTGAGTGACCTCATCATCCCAGTTTTCACTTTGAGGGATAGTGAACGCTTGTTGTTCCCTCTGTCTTCTTCTTCTATGCCACACACGGGGATGCTTCCTGCTCCCAGTTTTCTGCCTGGGGGACAGCGACTCTTGGTACTGGTGTTTGTGGCTGTGGCTATTGTTGTGGTGGTAGTACCTGTGGAGGTGTCCTCACCCCAGCTTTCACCTCACACACACAGGTCTCATTATGAGGTGAGGTAGGATCCCTATCTTCTCCTCTTCTTTCTTTTTCTTCTCCTCCTCTTCAAGCCTGGCTTCTTCGGCTATAGCCTCCATAGCCAGCTCATATAGCAACCGTCTGGCATATTCCAGGTGCATCTGGAGTTCTAGTAGTTTCGTTAGTCTGCTCATTTCGTTGCAGTTGCTACGTCAAGGCGGGTAGCCAGACTGACGAGCGCTCTGATTTATATTCGTGGAGCACGGACGTGAAGGTAAACATCCCCTTTCGCCAAAACTTAAAATAATTTTAAAAAAACGCGCGGACCTAAAAGAAACACTCACGTTGACGTTTTTACTTACAAACACAGACATGCACGATTCAACAAGACAGAGAAACAAAAGGTGGATTTTTTTTTACTGACAAAAGAAACGAAGCGCTTATAGACACACTTCTACTTTTTTTTAAAAACATAAACACACAAATTTGTTTTGGCAATTGAATTAGTATGTCTTTTCAAGAGTACTGGGGTAGCCCTGAAAAGGGCTGTTTTTGTTGACGAGGAGTGATGGCAATCTTTTTTACTGTCTAAGATTGCGTCCTCGTCTGGCGGCAGGCTTTCCTATACGATACGGCCTGTTTCTGTGGAAAGAGAAGGAGAACTCTTTGGTGTCCACACGGCAGTTGACAAAAGCTCTGTCTGTTTCTTGCTGATGCTCCTGCTGTTGTTGTTATTGTTGCTGTTCTGTCTGTTTCTGAAGTCTGTACTTCTCTGTCCATTCTTCTTGTTCTTTCTTGATTTCCTCTCTGAAGACCTCTTCTACTAGGTCTTGGGCTATTGATAACATCCTGACATTCTCTATCTCTTCAGGCTTCGGTATCAGGTTTAACCTGACACGACGTAAATTGACGTAAGCTTCGTTCAGCTTGGCTAGTCTGGAAGGCATCTTCATAGGTTGACGAGTCAACAGTGGATGGCCAGACTGGAGACCAACCCGCTTTATATGGTTCAAACGCGGACGCGATAGAAAACATCCCTACATGGGTTTTTTGTTTAGGTCAGAACGCTATGATAGCGAATGTCTTGGTGAGGGACAGAGAGAAAGTCAAAGAGCATATATTCACAGTCTTTTTTTTGAAAACAAACGACAGACACATTTTTTTTCAAAACACAACATTTTTTATTCAAACAAACAATCAACTACTAACACTTAACAAGTAACAATAACATCAAACAAATTATTTTTGACAAGGTTGACAACGTTGTGAAATCATGTGAGATTTCCATTGATGGAAGTCATGAGGCCATTGATGTACACTACGTTTCCTAGCTAATGACAAAAGATAGTCATAATGGTCACTAAACCATCGATCTACTTTCTCATCGTTTCTAGAAGAGTTACGATCAAAATAAGTCACTAAATGTTCTAAAGGATATCCAAGACTGCGATGATGAAGAAATACACACAATATTGTCCACACACCATGGAATCTGTGCCTTGTAATTTCACATTATTGTCTCGTGTCGTCTGGGCATTTCTTCTCATAAAGTCGATCATATCGTCTTCCAAATGGGGTAATCCACACGAATCAAAATATTCCACACAATCCTCTTGAGGGAAGTAGACGGCAACCCAGTGAGTTCCTGGGAGATGACTGTCGTCCGTGTTGACGACATAAACTTGATGGTCTTGAGGTTTGCCATGAGGTAGTTCATCTTTAGCGCACACGACAGGATTCCAAGAAGCAGTATACGAACTATTGTTCAAAAGGTAATAAAGTTCCCAGGTATCCATTTTTTTATTTTGTTGTTTTTTTGTTTTTCACAGGTAATGGTAAGTCATCAATTCAATTCTGACTTTTTGTTTGAAATGCTCTGTCAAATAGCCGTTTCCTCGCCTTGTCTCCCAACTCTGGGCTAAGAGAGCTTCGATGCGATAAATCTCCAGAGTAGTCAATGGAGGGCAGGAATGATCACGCAAGTCTTTATACCACTCATGCAACACTGCTTCTTCCGAGATGAGACTCCAAGCTTCGTCCAGATACACGTCCAATTTTCTTCTTGACTCATCATCAAACATTTATTGTGTTGAATTTGACTGGGATGATCATTTTGACATCCATAACAATCTCTCTTTGTCAATTCCGTAATTTTATCCGCCAGGTGTTTAGCAAAACAGGACACTAAATGTTGTTCTTGTTCTGGCCATCTGGACTTGACTACTACCTCGTCCTCTTTATCTTGGTCTTGGGGTTCTGTTTTCACGCTATACTCCCATTCCACGTCCAAAGATTCTCTATCGTTCAATGAGAGATAAGAGTCTTCCATTGTTTCTAATAGTCTAGAATGACTTCTCTCAAACTGTTGATTTCGATGGTATTGTCGAATTCGGCATACAAGATGACGTTGACCGTCTCGGTGAGAGCTTGTGCAAACTGAAGTTCCACACGCAGTTGACCAGATTTTATAGGGTAGAAATGGCCCTCGTTGCTGCCTTGGTCTCGAGTGAAATCAAAGGCCCACAAAGTGTAACCTCCTACATAATCTTCTTACGAAATACCGTGACTGGTATTGGTTCCTAGTTGTTCGGTAGCTTCGTACAGGGACAAGTACGATCTCAAGTAATTCTTCTGGGCAAAGTTAGGTTCGAAGGGTCTGGTACCCAAGGTCTTGCCATCGCGACTCACTTCGATCTTGTACACTCTGTAGTGCTTAAACTGGAAAGGATTTTGGTCGTGGGCTCCGTTGAGGGCTGCATTATTGACGATGCCAACAATTAAACGTTTGGGTAACTGTCCTTAGAACATATGATCTTCGATCTTGGATCGGAGTCCAGCAGCAATGCTGAACGTTTTCACTTCTACGCGTCGTATCGGATACTTGGCGGTCGATCTGCTCAATGTGTGACTGATGTCGTTTCCCGCTTTAGGTAACACTTCTACGTGGCGCACGTAAAGTCTGGCTTCTTGGATGATGGATTTGTACTCATTGGGATGAGTCATCAAATGGAAAGCGACACTGCTGCGATCGAGTCTCAGGCAAATATCCACTCCGTTGAGCAAATACTTGTCTTGCAACCACATGTCCAAATGTAAACGATCCATCAGTTCTAAACTACGACCTTGCAGGATTTTCTTTCGACGGTCGTTAAAACCCACATTGTGAGGATTGTCATCGGCTGTCAGGGCTGTGTCGTTAAACGTGTCTTCACCTGCGGTGTCAGGTGTCCATACCACGCAAGCATCTAGATGAGTGTTCTTGGCCTCTTTTCCGTACGTTAAGAGATTTTCTAGGTACGCTTGGTAAGGGTAAGTATCCATACTGCTGCTGACCAGTTTGTTATTCAAGTACAAATCCACTTCGCTGAACAAGGAATGCATGAAATTGTTGACGGGAGCTACGCTGGCATCGGCACCCGGATTGGTGATGTCGGTTTTGATCACTTTGAGTTTGAGATACAAGTAACTGCTATTCAGATCGATGTAATCTTCGGGTTGTCCTTTGATTTCAAACTCGACGGGAGCTGAATCCGTCAAAGAGGAGACGGGATGAAATTCGACCTATTGGGAATCTTGCATCGTCATCATGGTGGGTGGCATGGCAAACAGATCCAGTTCCGACTTGGAACAAGCGCAAGACTCTCGGTGCATCATTTTCTCTGATTTAATAATCTAAAACGTCTAACTCTCGGACGGTTTTTCTTTTCTTAGTCTTTCTAGCTCTAGGGGTGTGAAGTCCTCTGAAGGGGTGTTTTCGTCGTCTTTTTCTGCCTTGTCCTTGCTGTGGCCTCAGGGAAGCAGGAATGCCTGACTCGGCATCGCCCAGGGCATTTATAGGAGTTTCTCGCCGGCCCAAAATGTCTCTACCCGTTTGAAGCAAGACATTTTTGCCTGTTCTCAAGAAAGTTTCTTTGGGATTTTATTTGTCAATGATGACGTTTTGGAGAAATTCTTTACCTTGTGTCAACACGGCATCTTTCAAGGTGTGCAATCCCCGTGTCACCATCGGTTTCAAAACAGGAGCAACTTTACGAAAGGCTGATTTTAGCATATCACCTAAACCATGTCCTCGTTGTCGAGCGACTCCTTGGTACACAGGATACATGACTGACAAAAGGTTAGAGTAATCGTTTTCGAAAATGGAGTTTCACTGTGACTTTCCCTTTGGTGAATGGAATATTTTGTCCCAGATCTTTTATAGTAATGTTGACAGTGTCGAAATAAGACTTACTGACGGGCAAATAGTGAGGATGTACAAATTCGCGGTGAACGTGATAGGTATTTCCACCTTCCTCGTGAGCGTTCGTGGCAGAATCCACTTTGAAAGGAATGACACGCTGTAAAGGTACGGAGGTGTGTCCCACCACGTTGTACTCCGCCACATCGGAGTACACAAAAATCAAATTCAGTCCTTGGTTCATTTCTACAGGGAATTAAAAATATTTCGCAAAATCTGAGTTACCGGTCACGGATGGTAATTCGTTTGCAGTCTTGATCAACTTAGGGTCTCCACCCAAAATGTCATACAATTCAGGACAAAATGTAATGGCCAATACTTTGTCCTCTGAAAATTTCATCATTAGGCGACGAGCTATTTTATGGTATTCGATTGTGACACTTTGTCTGGTTTTCTCCAAGACTTTACCAAACACGTTATTGAACCTGTCAGCAATAGCGTTCACCAAATGTTGACCACTAAAATAATAGCCTGAGAGAATTTTTCAACCGATAAGTGGTTCGTTTAGTTTTGGGGTCTTGTGGTTTCATAGAGTCAGCTGCACTGCTACGTTCATCCAAGTGTTGTTGCACTTGTTCGCCATGAACTTCTACCGTAAAAGTGTTTTGATTTTCGATGTTTTTGATTTGTGTAGGGTGAATCATTTCCACTAAAGCCACTTCCCACTGGGCTTCGTGATCCAATTGAATGGCCTGAGGTAATTTGGCCGTGTAACAGCATAAGGTATTAATGGGAAACATCTCCATGGAACTGTCACTGGGTAACGTTAAGTAAAATTGGTTGTTCATAATTCCAGAGTTCTAGTGTCCGAGGAGTCGCTGGAAGTCAGAGGAGTGTCTAAAAGAGGATGGTTAGGGTGACTGTTGGATGGGGGACTAACGTTGGACGCAAGACTCCCGTTGTTGTTCCCGTTAGAGGAATATTTCAGAGACGGATTGGGAAGAAGGTAACCAATGCAGCTGCTGAGTAAAATGGTCCACAATTGTTTGTCTCCTTGTTGCAAACTCAAATTGGCAATGGCAGCACCGATGACACAATACACCACAAAGATTTGGCAGAAAAAGACGATTTGCGTTTTAGGCACACGTTCTCCACACCACACCCACAAGGGTTGCTTTTGTAGATCTTGCAGAGAAGAACTGGGCGACGGAGTGGTCACTGCAGTAGCTGAGGCTGTGTTGAATGGCATGAGGGTCATTTCTTTTTATAGTCGATGATTTGCGAAGCGTCGATCCAAGAGTCAAAACTGGGAGGATATCCTTTCCAAAGTACTTTGACTTCTTTGACACGTCGTTTTCCCACTTTTCGGATTCTTCGATCGAGAATGCTTTCTATCTCGTAGACGTCGTCTTCTTTTTTGGTCACGTGTTGTAACTCGGGTAAGTAAAACGTTCCTTTTAACACTTCCCCGTTCATGTCTTCCACTTTATAGAAGGGAGGATGACGACCACGCATACGTTCGGTGACACGAAACAAGTCGGTGGTCCAGTTGGGTAAGTAAACTTTGTCGAAAGTGCATTTGGTTTTGCCAATGCGCTCCCAATCTCCTGATGCCAACACTCGACCTTTCTTGGGACAGTCACGGCCGGGTACGTACCAAACAGGCGTTCGATGACGGTCACTTCGTTGTCGGGAGTCACTTCTTGGGGGGCACGTCCGATGCTCCGATGGTAAGATTGGTTGTACGATTGGACGAGGTGTGGCAAAACGTCGATGTACTTGAGAGTGTGTTGATGAGTAAAATATTTCCACATGCGTTCTTTCAAGGTGCGTTGGAAACGTTCCACAATGCTGGCTTTGGTTTCGGGATTCTCGTTGGTGAAAAAATGTATGTCACGTTTCTTCAATTCTTTTTGAAAAGCTTGGTTCCGAAATTCGGTGCCTTCAGTTTGCCATCGAAGTGGGTGACGACCGCTTTGTTTCAACACCAGTTTGAGGACTCGCACTAACTCACTGCTCGATTTGGAAGTCAATGGTACGACCCAAGCAAATTTGGAAAAGACGTCAATGACACAAAACAAATATTTGTAACCACGACTGTAGGTAGCCAAATGAGAGACATCGGCTAAATCGGCTTGCCATTGATGATCTATACCTTCCATTCTGGTGCGACTTCTGGAAAATTTTCGTCGAATGGGTTTGTGTAAGGTGTATGTGGCTTATTCTTGTAACCAGCGTTGCACTTGAGGTAAACGAACACTTTTCAGTCGAGTTTTGGCAGCACGATACAATTTCTGAACTCCTCCGTAACCTGCAGGATGGGCTGGATCGTAGTAAATGCTGGCTAACACCTTCTCCATTTTTTTAATAAGTGATCCACTCCTCGCTGATGGTACTCTGAAGTGGTTTAGAAACGGCTTTACGTGTCTGATGTGCCACAGGAGTAGAAGTCGAAGGTAGATTTGGTGGTAGTGTCTGTGGTGGTGGTGGTGGTGGTAATGGAGTGGCTTTGGTCTTCTTTTCTTTTTTCACTTCTGCTTTCCCTTCTTTCTTTTCACTTCTGTCGAAGGTGGAGTGGACATCATCTTTTTACCCAAGCGGTGTAGGGGAAGGGGTCGACAAGGACGCTGAAATCTTACTAGGGATGGGAGCTGCTGACGGTGTTTGAAAGACTTCTCTTGCCTCTTCTTCCTCAGGCAACCGTGGGGCTGCATCTGTCTTGACCACTGGAGGTGGTAGTGGTGGTTTTGGTGAACTTTTCATCAAGGCCTTAAAATCTTTCAGAGTGGGTAGAGCTGTTTCGTCTAAAGCTTTCTGGTGAAAGAGTTGCAGTCGTTGCAACAATTGACCGTACCGTTGAGATTTTTCCGTTTCTGACAAATCGCTGCGATCCATGAATGATTACAATTCGTGTTGTAACTGGGACATCTCGGTCAAATGAGGAATGGGAGGTAAATGCGGGATTCGTAGTTCTTGCCAACGATGGTATTCCATCCATCGTTTGTAAGGCACTAATGCCAGTTTTCGTCCTTCCATCGGATTTCAAGGATCGCATCCGAGATCTTTTGACTCCAAAGGTCCCTTTTATCTTCTTGGACCTTTTTATCTTCATCCTACCAGGATGTTTCCCATCGTTCCCAGTAGTCCTTTCAGCAAGGGTCCTTCTATTGTTCCCATTACTCCTTTCAGCAACATGGGTAAAAAGGGTAAAATTCCTCCGCTTTGCACCAACATCTTTTTCTTTTGACCAATGGGTATTTTCTTTTGGACAATTTGGCGAAGAACGTGTCGATGTTTGGCTAAGCATTCTTTCTGGTGTTTAGACAAAGGTATTGTGCCTTTCAAGACATTCAGACAACATTCGCACACGGTATCGATGACGTCTTTGGAGGCAGTTTGAATGAGTTTTTTTTCGCATGGATGCAGGAGCTTGGACAGGACGGACAACATGTCCCAATGTTTGGCTAAACGAGGAAGCAGTCCTTTCCTTTTCTTTCCTTTGGGGGGTAGAAGAGGAATGTCTTTTTTGGGGTGACATCTTTCTCGGTTGGTTCATTGGTTCCGTGGCACACAGCAAAAAATACACTAACGTCGATGACTTGTCACACGGTCTTTTATCCTTTCTTGGGGCTATCGCTTCGTCATAAAGGTGACGATGTGTTTTCCAAAATCGCCAACGAATCCTCCTCTTTGGTGGCTCCTCTTTTTCTTTGGACGAGTGTGTCTTTTCTGGGGGTGAGGTCTATGTTTGACTAAGCGTTTTTTCGGATGACGAAACTGTCTTTTTCTTTTTCCTTTCTGGACAGGAGAACGACAATGAGGAGACATCTTTTGGTGCACAACATGCACTAAAGTCCATGGCTTCACATGCGTCCTTTTATCTTATTTTTGGCTAGTGGTCATAGATTTAAATAGATTTAAGAGTTTTGATCATGTTTGGTAATAAAAGACTAACCAACCATCCTCTTTGGTGACTTCTCCTTTTCTTTGGACGACTGTGACTTTTCAGGGACAGACGTCGATGTTTGACTAAGTGTTTTTTTGGATGACGTGACTGTCTTTTTCTTTTTCCTTTTCCTTTTTGGACAGAAGAACGACGATGGTGACGGTGTGCACTTCTTAGAGGGGCCATCTTTGGGCGTTCAGGAGCACAACAACACTAAACCTATCGTTTGCCTCAGGTCTTTTTATACTGGAATGCATAGCCACTGATTGTCGGCTCGTCGTATCCTTTTCATGGCAGGCATCTTGCGTCGTAGAGGGGTTCGCAACGGACTCAATCGGGACAGTTCTTGCTTGGACAAATCCAGTAAACTCTTTAACATACCTGATATCTCTTGGACTTTGGTTTTGGGGGCAGGTACTTTGTGAGCAGCGGCTACTGCCGCTAAAGAGGAAGATGGTGTCACCGCTGGAGGAGACTTTTTTGGAGATACGGGTTTCCAATGTTTCATCAAATTAGGAAAGACGCGTGTCAAATCGGGTTTGGCAGGCATCACCAGCAACGGAGAAGTGGAAGATGTTGAGGTTACTGGAGACGCAGTCACCGTTGTTGTTGTGGTAGGTCGTGGTTTGCGAATGTAAGGTTGCGTCCTGGCGGCAGTACCTCTCTTGCGGGTAGAAGCTGTTTTCTGTGGGTTTTACTTTTTCTTTTTTTGTGGCTGTGACCTGGACTTGACACCGTTACTCTTTTTCTTTTTCTTCTGGGTACGTTTGGGCGAGACTGTTTTCTTGGGGACGACTTTGGGAGCATTAGGATCCCATTTTAAGAGGGAACGAATGATGACACCTCCTAGAGAACCACTTCCTTCAGGTTTCAAAATGATTTGCTTTTTGGTTTGAGTGTCAGTGCGAGGATCGGCTAGCTGCGTCAAGGCGCCTTTGTTTCTCTCAAAAAAACGTTTGGTTTGATGTGGAAACTGAATGATGCCTTGCAGTAATTGACGTGCTGTCACCGTAAACCATCGTAAGACTTCTATGAGACTAGCTTCTAAGACACGAGCACGTATTTGTGGATTTTTTTCGCGACTGATGCCGTACAAGGCACGAATCAATTTGATGGGAAGATGAGACTGAAGGGGCGTTATGTTGACGATGTGTGAGACAGAGCCAAAGTGACCGAGGTTTTTATAGACATTTTTTGGTGATTGTGATTGTTGTTAAGTCGACGAAGGGGACGTGTACACGACAGACCCTCTGTCCTGGCACCAGTAGTGAAACAGATGGGTACGAAATCGCAAATAATCGGGAGTGGTGGGTTTTAAATCCACGAGTAAAAAAGCGTGTGGGGTTTGAGTGGCATCGTCGTACGAATGAGTCAGCCAAGGCGTTCCTAACTGTTTGGCTAAGACTTGCACTTGCGATTTATCTCTAGGGCTTTTAAACAACACCACGTAATGAGCATTGAGACTGATGGTACAATGGGCTTTACTTTGTTGAAACAAATTTTGGGTGATGTAAATGACACTGGTATTACGATGATGCCCTTTGCGCATAAACCAGAGTTTAATTTCTTCTTCGTCTTCTCCTAACATGTCGTCAAAAAGAACCAAAGGAGTTTGACTATGGTCTGACACGATCCCGTCGTCCTCGCCAGGAATGCCTTCCACAAAGACGATGGAATCGCCTTGACTTTCTCGCAGAAGGCTGTACGGTGATTGCCACTCTTTGTAACACCACACGATTCGTTGAGGTGGACGATCGATCAAATGATGTTTATGTTCGATCAAACGTTTGACAAATTCGGTTTTGCCCGGAACCGCTAGGTCCGGCAATGAGCATGTTAAAGGGATGGCGAAGATACAAGGCCTCCCAACTAGTCCGATCTACGTGTTCGTCAATGACTTTGACAGTGGAGGAAGAGGGAGCAGAGACAGTAGAGGTAGCCATAGTAGTGTAAGAAATGTCACTTTTGACACGAAGACAGACAAGACAAGAGTTTTTATACTTTTTTTTTAAGACACGTTTATTGTCATCTTTAATTGTGAACAACACGAAAGACAAAATACATAAAAGCCAAATGGTTAAGTACATGAAGCTATGACACATCAAAACGATCATAGTGTAATATAAACAAGTCTCTGTACAACATTTGTGGTCATCAAGAGGTGAAATTGTAGGGACAGTGTGTAATGTTCTTAGAGTCTCTACACTCCTTGGCACAGTCACACAAGAGTCCTCCCGGAATGGCCTTTCGTGGATGTCGATAACAGTTCTGTCCTGAAGAGAGTGGTTTTCCTCGGTCACGACTTCTTCTTCTTCTGGCACTGTCACTAACACTGGTTTAAAAGTTACTTTTTTCACTGAACGTTTTAGTTTTTTAGGATGACAGATCTTGGGCATAGTGTGCCACTTCTTTTGTCCAAGCCTCAAAACCCCAACTTTTCCAGTCACG
>JAECUM010031062.1:0-41682 GCA_016617855.1 Megalonaias nervosa
CACCGTGGTGGCCATATTGGATGTCTTAGCGGCAACATCTTTATTTAGAATTAGCTAGACATCATAAGAAGTCTGGTAGTGAAAATCCCGATGCTGATATGACCATCCACTGAGAAGTAGCGATAACAAAATTTTCATAACAAAATTTTCAAGAGGGCCGATGTGGCAGCCATATTGAATGTCCGACCAGCACAATTTCATGTAAGACCAACTAGACCATGGGATAAAAGTGTGTAATGTTTCATGACAATCCTCCATCTAGTTTAGTAACGATAACAAACGATGGACGAAAATCCACTCCATGAGTTCTTCTGTTCCATGGCTAGTAGAGCTAACAATTGACCCGTAGGTGCTAATACATACATGTAGGTTGGAACGTTGGAGCGCACTGTACCGTCTCATGTTGTTGAACAGTTAGTAAATAATCCTCACCATTATGCTAAAACTCTAGTACTTGTCCAGGAATTTGGATTCACAAATACTTTGTCGACGGCTTTAGCTGGAATAATAACGCAGATTTCCAATCAAGATATTACCTGGATTTCAATGAAACTGTATCACATCGCATCATTGTTGTTTCTTTGATTGACACCTGACCGACTCGTATAAGATAAAACTCCCATATGACATGATTTATTGTCCATTTTTATGACAAGATCTGAATTGCTTCTCAGTGATCCATCTTGTGAAATATTTAGTGGACTCTGCATAGATTTTGGATATGACGCTATCTGGCAATGGCGGTTCAACTACAAGAAGTTCGTCAACAGATGATGATGTATTTTTATGTATCTGGGACCTGACAATGATGTTTAATACTGAGACTGTTAGTATGCCTAGTGTTTTGTTAGTTTTGTTTGAATACACCGATTTCAAATCACATTTCATAAGACGGACAATGTGCTTGACTTGAAGATCAGCTGAAATAGAAGTGTCTGTCTATCCTTCCTCTAGTATCAATAATTAGCCCATAAAATGCTTCATTGGCAGTTTTTCATCCATCAGAGCTAATTGATAACAGAGGAAGCGCACAATTTCGATTGCATACTTGGAATTAGTGTTGTTCCCCATCAGAACAAACATTAAGTATTTCAGGAAAAGTATATCAACTTGGGTTTTTTTTGGCAGGTTAACATTACATAACAAGCATTTGTACAAAGAAACATTTCCAATAACACGGCATTGCACATGCTTTAACATCATCTTCTTCCGGGTTCTGATATTAATTAGCAATTAAACAGCGATACTATGATACATACTACCAATGCATTGCTTTCCTTTCCTGTCCCGAGTCTAAACTAATTCTTGTCTCGTCCAAATGAAAAGAACATGATTCCAGTCTGACTCCGTACTCGTAGCCAACGTATGGAATACCTTCCTCTGTTTCCTTGGACTCGTCAGAAGTATAAGAAATTCGCCATCGGTGTCATCTTTAAACGTCTTTCATGCCCATCGCATACATTGTTTTGTGTCGACTGAGTTTTTATCTCCTGAAGCCTTGCTTTTATTTTAGTATTTTCTGTATTCATCTTCTTAACCATGAAGGGATTTTTCGGCTTGCTTAGCAAGTGGTGCTTCAGTAAATTGTTTTCTCGTTTATTTTTATTTTTTATTTTGGTGCTGGGGAAGTACTGTCTACCCTATTTGGGTTCCGGTATTTTGTTTTGTATGATACTGTATCTTTCAGATCTTAATATGTAGCAGGGTTTGGGTAAGTGGGAAACGCAGCGCACCCGACTATCGTGTACCTGTAATGCGGATTGCAGTTTGTTATCTCTGGGTCAGATCAAGTGTGAGACTACGCGGAAAGTCTGTACCCATAAAGAGAGAGGAAGAAGGGACGCTATTCCTCCTCTTCATAGCAGGACGAACACCTCGCTTCCCATGATGGGTCTGAATCTCTTTTTGTGTTGGGCAAGACAACTGTCCCTGTGAGGCAGGAACATACCGCAACCTACACGGTTCGGAGATCGCCTAAAGACCAATGATTTCTGATGCCCATTACGATGACGTCAGTGCCTGTGAGAGATCGATCCTTGACTTCTGCCTAATGAGGGAAAACATCTGAGAGCCAGTCGCGCCTCACCGCAAAGACGGAGCAACGATCTCTCAAGGTCGGCGTCCTGGTGACAGTAATTAGTAAAGTGTGACTTCATAAAAGTGAAAAGCAGCAATATCGGTCGGATAAAGCTGATGTGGGCTCATCCATCTTATCTTCTTCCCCAAATCGGTCCTAAAATCCCTATGGGAACAAGAAGTGTAGTTGTACATCCCTGTCTCGGGAATGGGGTGGGGTGGAGTGGAATGTAGATCGATACCCCCTTTTAATATGTTCCCGTTTCATCCGTACGGGATGTGGGGAACCCTTCCCCCTTTTTCTGCGAAGTGAGTCTCACTTCCCCTCCTCATGCCGCTGTGGTATGACCCTGCCTTGGTTTCCCCTCCATTGTGGTCCCCTGTTTCTTCCGACCTGTCGGATCTGATGTTGACGTTCTTTAAGATGGTTAAGGAAGTTTACCGATTCCTTCTACGACACTTGTTTCCTAAGCCATCTGACAAAGACGACAAGAAGACACTTTCCAGTCCGGAAAGACTTTCTCAAGCTTCCACTCATCCGGATCTTCTGCTGCTCATGCAGTCTTCGATGGTCCGAGAACTTGCCGCATTGAAGACACCTAAGGTCTTTCGAGACGACAGCATATAACTAAACTTTGGAAGAAAAGAAATGATAATTTTATATAAAAATGTCTGACATTAACAGTAGATCCACCTCGAGCAAAATATACACTATCACATTAATGTAATATTTTTATCATGATATATCCGCTAAATTGCAGGACAAATATTTTATGACAGAACCAAAGAAGTGAAAACCCAATGCAAATTTATGTACTATCTGCAGACTATGTCAAACACTATACACATGGACTGTGCTTTTAATCATCAAGCTTTTAAGAATGTTGATTGCCCATTGCGCTCGGCTAATGAATCTTCAACATGGGCAAGCAAATATCATAATGTGACATAATGATTAAATTCAGTACAACAATAGTTCCCTTATAGAGTGCCAGTGGACATACTAATATATTCATTTAATTGCTGGTTCTTACAATACATATTACACAATTCAATGGCATTGGAACAATATATATATCTCAAGTCCAGTGGCCATTTTTAGAATCTATTCTAGATCTGAAGATTTAGAACTTTCCTTCTCCATCTGGAAAAGATGGATGAATTTTCTAAACATAAATTAGGCCTAATGAAGTAATCTAAGCTACAGTTTGCAAATAGGACGCCCATTTTTAATTTTTCTGATTAGTTTTAAAACATGATCTTGAAAAATTAGCTTCAATCATACAATTTCACATTTAAAATAGACCCTGAATTTTCTGGCAGGCATGGAGTGGCCATCAACTTGTAAATCAGTCGAGGTGCTGCCATGGAGTGGTCATCAACTTGTAAATTAGGCATCCATGGGGTGGCCATCAACTTGTACATTAGGAAGGGTGCAGGCATGGAATGGCCATAAACTTGTAAATTATGCAGCCCTGGAATGGCCACCAACATGTAAATTATGCAGCAATGAAGTGGCCATCAACTTGTAAATTATGAAGGTAGCAGCCATGGAGTGGCCATCAACTTGTAAATTAGGCAACCATGGAGTGGCCATTAACTTGTAAATTAGGCAGGGTGCAGCCATGGAGTGACCATCAACTTGTAAATTATGCAGGGTGCAACCATGGAGTATCCAGCAGCTTGTAAATTAGGCAACCATGGAACTGCCATCAACTTGTAAATTTTGCAGGGTGCAGCCATGGAGTGGCCATCAACTTGTAGATTAGGCATCCATGGAGTGGCCATCAACATGTAAAATATGCAGGGTGCAGCCATGGAATGCACATCAACTTGTAGATTAGGCAGCCATGGAGTGGCCATCAACTTGTAAATTAGGCAGGATACAGCCATGGAGTGCACATCAACTTGTAAATTATGCAGGATGCAACCATGGAGTGGCCATCAACTTGTAAATTATGCAGGGTGCAACCATGGAGTATCCAGCAGCTTGTAAATTAGGCAACCATGGAGCGGCCATCAACTTGTAAATTATGCAGGTTGCATCCATGGAGTGGCCAGCAGCTTGTAAATTAGGCAACCATGGAGTGCCCATCAACTTGTAAATTATGCAGGGTGCAGCCATGTAGTGGCCATCAACTTGTAGATTAGGCAGCCATGGAGTGCCCATCAACATGTAAATTATGCAGGGTGCAGCCATGGAATGCACATCAACTTGTAGATTAGGCAGGGTGCAGCCATGGAGTGCCCATTAACTTGTAAATTATGCAGGATGCAGCCATGGAGTGGCCATCAACTTGTAAATTAATAATGTGAGTGGTATTTGTGGTAACTATGGCTGTTCAAGTTACCCCACTTACAATTCCTTTACACGTAGTACTATATGGTATGCATTTGTTTGAACATATCAATAATATTTGTGTTAATCAATATAATGGTTCTTGTGTTCAACACACTCCTGTAACGCAAAGCATACACGCGATATGATCACGCATATACACAAACAAAACGACGCTTGCAGTACAGGAAAAGAAAGATTTATTTGGTATTGTTTGACTTGAATTGTGCCTAGTAAGGTAAAAATGATTTATGGTAAGTATGACCTATGATAATTAAAATGAAAATATCGGCATACATAGGGTAAGTATTGAACGTTTGAACAACAAAGTCTACGGTAATTTAATTGGACTAATACCTGCCCGCCCATTACAAAAATTAAATACGGATCATAATACTTTGACTAGCAACCAAGTCTGGTATCATGTCACACTGAATTACTACGTTAGATATTTTCTCTGTAATGTAATTAATTTAAACAATTAAATTAAAGCAAATTTTTAAGTAAATCATGTTTCTCCGAGAATACTTACCCAATCACATTACTTGGAAAGAGAAACGGCGGTGCAACAGTTGGAAATAAATATTGGCTAACGTACTTTCATTTTCCCTTTCATATAACTGCGGGGATTTACAGATATTATAACTGTCGGCTATTCTGGGGCTAACTGAATGGAAAATTGAACTTGCCTTTGGAAAATCTGAGCTACCCCAAACAAACTTTGCAAACATGAGCAAAAAGTAAGACAAAATGTAGTATGGTGTATTTTGAGAAAATCTCATTATATTTATTAAAATTTTTGGTTTCTTTTAATTTGTTGGCACCTTAAAACCGTATGCCGATAATTAAGGTTATCAAATCATATATATGTAAATAATACATGTAGAAAGATATGTAAATTTGAAAAAGAATGCAGATATAGTTAAAAGATCAACAATAGACATATCCATGTACATAGACACATAAATGGTTAGGTAGAAAATGGTTTGGAAATAACTAGATTTCTGTGCGTAAAAGAGAGAGAGAGAGAGAGAGAGAGAGAGAGAGAGAGAGAGAGAGAGAGAGAATGCAAGAGTAATGGTTTATTTATTCACACAACTGAAGGATTTGCGAACACTTATTTTATCCATTTTCTTAACAATTAGCATCAAATCGCCCTGAAATCAAAGACATACATGACTCTATTTGGCAATCAGACTTTTGAGCATAATTTAAAAACACTTAAGTTTGTCCATTTCATTCCTTGTCAAGCAGCGAGGGTGTATCCATCTCCTGTAATTATAATGCAAACAACAGATAATAAAACCCTTGAGTGGGTGCAACATTTTTGTAACATCATATATACGCTTTGAACAAAGTCTTCCTGGTGGTTAATCATTAGCGAAGAATGCCTTTCATTTCCAAACACACCTAACAAACTAATCTCGAGAGTTATATTATACAATGAACACCTAGTCGCCTTAAAATCGGTGATGTGCATCAAAACAATTTTAGAAAAGGTGGAGTCGGCAATCGGACAAACTGCTGGAGGCTAACTTAGGACCTGGAAGTCAGCGAAATCCCGGGTACGGACAAATATTACGATTAAATATAACTGATAAGTTAAAATATTAATATTTATTACTTATTTGTCAATAATTGCGTCAAATAGTAAATATTCACATTATCACGTCTGCGCTAGAAAATGTGAGACTGACCTTGACTACAAGATGGAAATAACACGTACATTACATGAAAGAAACTGTTGGGAAAATGGATCGCACAGGGCTAGTGTTATTTTTATTTTACCCAGACCACCGAGTTCCAATAAAACATCTCGTATCTTGTATCCCTCTCAATAATTTGGACTTGCCCGTGGGCAGGTGCCTTGCAAACTTGATCTTGCCTGAAATGATTTTGAGCTTGTCCCGGGAGTCGGGCAATTACATTTGTAAATCGCTGAAGTGGCATCTGCCATATTAAATTATATCCACTGAAATTCTACCACTAGAAATCAAGCCCCGTGCAGTACCATGGGAAACATATAGAAAAGAATTTTCTCAGATGTTGATTCAGGCTGCAAGGGACCCTTTTATGCACAACCTGCCTACTATAAAGTTTCATTTTTTTTTTTAAAATTAATATTACACTAGTGAGGCCAAATAGCTCTATATTTTTGGATAGCAATAATAAATCTAAAGATAAGAATATCTTTCATTTGCTCTTACAAGTCAGTGGAAGCTTATAGTAAAAATAGTTTATGCATCCCAGCTATAACTTAATGTCCGAATGTCATGTTTGACACCACAGTGATGCGCACAGTGTAAATGCGATCCCTTGTGATATTTAAAAAAAAAAAAAAAAAACCATTTTGTACTAAACAGCTTGATGAATTAAAAATAATTGTCGTCCGTATGAGGCACCGTAGCGGAAAAAAATCTGGTCCAAAGAGAAAGTTGCAGTTGAAATTTCGATGTCGTATGTCGAGAAATCCAATATCACGTGTTGAATCAAATTGGATGTCCTTAAAGTTCCATTTTCTAGATAGAAATTTTATACAGTGGTGGTCTAAAGTTCTGTTTCCTATGTCGACGTTTTACAGTGTATATTTTGAATTACTTAGCGGTGGTTGAAATCTCAATATCATATGTCGTGAATCCCTAATTCACATGTTGCAACTGTTTGTGATGAAAGTTCCATTTCATATGGCGAGTATTTAGATTTAATCTGTTGAATTTCACAGCAACGAGAAGCAGCCCCCTTGTTTAAAAATAACACGGTCCTTTCACGAAAGCGACCTCTAGCGAAGAAATTCATAGAAATTCTCGACCTGTGAAGTTAACTTTCAAACTGTAAATGCATGAAATGTAATGGCGCCTCATAATGAATATACGAATGACAGTTATCTATATGACCTTGACTTTGTAGAGTGACCCATGACTATGTAAAGTGTTATCTATATGACCGTGCCTATATAGGGTGACCATGACTATGTACAGTGTTATCTATATAACAATAACTATGTATAGTGTTATCTATATGACCATGGCTATGTATAGTGTTATCTATATGACCGTGCCTATATAGGGTGACCATGACTATGTAGAGTGTTATCTATATGACAATGACCATGTATAGTGTTATCTATATGACCATGGCTATGTATAGTGTTATCTATATAACTATGACACTGTAGATTGTTATCTATTTGACCACGACTATGAAACACGACAGTAAGATGACATTTTGATATGTAAAAAACATGGCATCATTTTTGTGCTTTAGTTTTATGCTGATCGAAAATCGACAATTCCCGTGCAAAACAGTGCCAGCAGAAATGTCAGGTCAAATATTTTCTGAGTTAATTTGCGAAAAATTATTAGTGATTCAATAGGCTATATTCTAATTGAAATTCGTCTATGTGGATCGAATTATGTGTTAACTATGACACAGATATCTGTCTGAAACCTAGAAAACACGAATTATAGATCAAGCTGGGTAATGAAAACATTCCTGACAACACAAAGTATTTTATCGATGACTGTTTTCAAGTTACTGATAATCCGAAACAAGAATTAAGAATCACCTTACAGTCAGTCGGATCATTTTTCAGATGTCTGAGTCTGGTTGACCATATGTGTGGACTTCTTCAATATTCAAATAAGCACTGTTAGGAGGAAGGATTCTTTTGCAAAATCTGAGTAATCAGCGTCGCTAAGTTTCGTCATTTTATTGAACCTTTCATATTAATTGTGCTTGTGTATGATTCTTGACATATTATAGATGTCTATGTCTCTTGTTAAATGATACAGTTTAAAAATATAATACGATTCGTTTCTCATATTTTCAGCAAATCTATGTGTAGACGCATTGCGAACGGATCAATGGGTATTTTACCGTCTTTGTCCGTCATTGAACATGTTTTTATAAACAACCGTACAGAACAAATCAATAAGAACGTGTGACAATTCTACATGAATTCAAACAATTTCCTTTTGTGGAAGGGGTCCATTGTGATTTATTGATCTGTACATATGCTTGTCGCATTTATAAATGTAATTCATGGTAAGCGTTTATTTTCACTTCATTTGCTTACTTTGAATGTTGTAAATGACACGTGCAGTTTATTCAGTCAAATTCATGTACAGATGGGTATTTTTAGATCACGTTCAGTACGATATTTTGCCCAAAGAATATTCTGCATAGTTAACAAACGATCTTTATTTTGTGATATGTTTGATGTTGTATATGTACAACCGTCTTTGTTTTGGAGGCAATTTGTGTATGGAGCCACTGTGTGATGTGTACAAGCGTAGTTGAACAATAATAAACGATATACATACCAAGTTATTAATGGAGTAAGCTTTACTTAACATTAAAACAATCTGCTTACCATCTTCTGTAGAGATCATGCTTCAGTACTGTGTATGTTATAATTTACCCGCGTCACTAGCATCGTTTTGTAACCAGTGTTTACTGTTAGTGTTGCACAAGGAGTTTAGTATTTGGTGATTAAAAGTGGAATAGTATAATTTAGCATTCAATATTGTCTTGAATCGCAGTATTTTAGCTTTAGTTAATATTTATTGCGTCTTAAATCCTTGTCAACAACAAAGTATATTGCGCCTGCAGATCAGGTCTGTGTTGTTTGTTCTTCTGATTAGTCTTAACAAACTGCACAGACCCAAATCTGCCGGCGCATTATGCAACAATAACCCCAAAATTCCTCACCCTTATTATAACGCCGACTAACAGGGTTGAATAACACCTCAATTTGCAAGGGTTTTAAGTTTAACGGTGTAATCATCCCGTCCAAAAATGAAGACCATGATTTTGTTTTGTGATCAATAAGTTATAGATCCTAAAATTGTCTCATTACTTTATCACATGACACGTATGTCAACCTCTGGTAAATAAAACTACACAAACTGAGATACTATTACTTAATTCATTTTATTTTATTGAGCCAACTGATAGTCCTTATAACGTTCTTCATTACATGTAAATCTGTTTTCTTTTATTGTAAGATATAGACAACAGAGAAGACAAGTCCCCATATTCTATTGTATTACCGAAAAGGTTAAGGAAGAAAGTCAAGAATAAGCTCAAAACACCAAACATAAATATTATAAGTGGAGGAAATCACTGTAATCGAAATTTAGCAGACTAATCGAAAAACCGACGCTTAGAAGATCCTGGCATTTCTGCGAGTCAGACCTCTTTTTAATCAAAGTAAAAATGCCTTTAAGCTGATTTTGTACTTGAAATTTGCCTAAAAATTTCAAGAAAGCGGGATAAGGAATTTAAGCACTCAGTGCTTGCAATAAAGTTTTAGCAAGGTAGTATCCAAGAGTAATAGCAAGGTAGTATCCAAGAGTAATAGCAAGGTAATATCCAAGATTAAGCTCCAATCTTTCCAGTTCAAAGGGATACATAAGTGCATTTTGTTATTCCTTGTTATCATATTATTCCAATACAAATAACACGTTCCTTCAATCCCGACAAATTTGCAGTTTTGAACAAAACTTCAAACAAAAGAATTAATTTCAACGCTATATCTGAAACTACAGCCATATGGTCTATGCTATTTCCTCTTCTAGTTCTGTGGCTTACCGTAATATGTAACTATATTCGACTGTTCCACAAAATCATGGTTTTAGATGCAATTAATAACATTATAAATTATTGTGACCCGATGCATTCAGAATTAAATATACAAAGAATACTTGAAAGCTAGTGTTTCTTCCTGTGCGAGCACCTTTATAAGGACAGAAACGATCTGCGGTGCACATAGATCTCCATTAATTGATGACATTGCTTCGTGAACGAGGAACTTGACCTGGTGAAATCAATAAATACGTATCCTTAATGTAACCTCTCTCTCGTCAAACGTCACATTACTTTCTCGTTCGGCCTGTGTAGTTTTGTTAGATCTTCTCTAATTTAGTTGTTAACTTTTACCTCAACGTATGTGTGTGATTAATATTCTATTCTAAACATGCAGTTAGGGCTTGTATTAAACTGACAATAAACGATGAAGAGCTCCCTCTCCCCATTCGCACTGTTGGGGAATACGTTAGCGAGTCGGATGTATGTATGTGTGTGTGTGTGTGTCTATTTGTGTGTCTGTAGGCATGTATGTGTCTTCATTTGCTGGTTGGTATCGTAATTTTTATGTTGTGCTTTATGCCTTATAACCACAATGTGCCTAAACCGTCAATGTTCTAAATTACAAACTGTAAACCATTCATTGCAGAACTTGTAACCCATTTATGGATCGTTGTGTGTAATGAGAGAAAGATCGAAACCTATAAAGCTAAACGTCTAGTGGAAACAGGCAGTTTACTACTTACGGTACAAAGAAACTGAAACCTTTCAAATTTCTTTTCTTTAAAAGTAAAGTTTGGTCAAATTCTATAAAGTAAAGTTTGCTATAAATGTCATTAATATTATTACTATCATTTGGTTTCCTCGCCCATTTGTTGGTAGAATCCTTCTTAAATTCAAATTAATTGAAACGACTACTGGTAAAATTGCTTACAGAATTAGGCAGACAAAACAAAATACCCATGGAACCATTGCTGAACAAAACATATCTTGCCTCAAACAAATTACAGAATCTCTACCCTTTTCCAAGCTAAAATGGTCGATGCCTTCGTACTGAATGTGTTTTCCCGTAGACCTCAGGTGACATTAGAGCTTTACAGCAAAATCACGTGTTTAAGAGATGGCAAATTGCCTACTTTTTTTCCTGGAAGACAAACTACTTTCATTTTACTGACTCGTACTGTTTAAGCCTAACTACACGTGTCAACAAGATTTCCGTTATTCCGAAGGTAGCACAGGAATATACTCATCAGAAAAAAAAGAAAAAAAAAAATGCGACTTAAATCGTCAGAAATATACTTTAGTCAGGACACAATAAAGAATCGATTTAATAACCATGGGACAATTGGATCCGTACTGGATAAAATCTATGAGGGTGTCATATCAATCGAAGATATACCAAAAATTTCGGTAACCAAGAGGATCGGAAAGTGGTTTACAACGGATAATCGAAGGCTTTGGATATTCCGGCAGTTGGAGAATTTGGGAAAATGCTCCGAAATCGATGTTCTGGAGAGGTCCGACATACCTGACCGGAAATTTACCACCAAAAATGGCGGTGTTTCAGTTACCGTCCGAGGAAATCCGGAAAGTAAATATGCTACTAATGTATCTTGGAGATCAAGCGGAAGCGGAAATAGGGCGAGTTTTGTGGATTCAGATGACGATCTGTACAGCGTAGATTGGGACGACTGTGACGGTTGGAACGATGGTGTTGATGTGTCTTACGACGACTATCTAGACGATCATGAATCCGACTATGACTATGATTTTTCTTAATGAAAGAGTATGTTACTGTTATTGAGGATAACAGCTTTTCATGAGGCGGTGATTCTCAGATTTATTCGTTTTTGTATTGCTGTTTTCATCTGGGATAGATTAAATGTGGCACTTTTTTTCTGCTATGCTTCTATGCTGATGGATTATTGACTAATTCCTTTCAAAACAGTGCAAAGAGTAAGGTAGAATCTACATATTTTACTGACTTTATTTCCGTGAAAACATTGGACTTTTAAAATGGCACTATTCTAACTGATGGGTTAATTCCTATGTGTATCAATCCAAGATAATAGTACTAATATACCAATAATTAAACAGATGTCTGAAAAATGAAAGGATTTGACTGATTATCAGTTTCATTTCATCAACAATCTGAAAATAGGCATTCAGAATTATGTAACAGTCGGATCAGTCTTCAGGTGCTGGAGCCAGACTGACCACAAGTACGGATTTATCTGCAAGGATTTTTCATTACAACTACGGATTAACATACGGATAATACAAAAGTGTGGCTGTCGAAATATACACTGTTAAGAAGTAAAGGATTTTGATTTACTCTTTTCAAAATTTGAATGACCACCCTGTTAAGTGGCACCAACTTTCGTTTGTTTCACCTTTCAGACTGAATTTTTTTACATCTTTGTATTTGATTCTGAGATATGATACGTGCATAGCGTCTTTATCCGTTAATTACCTCGTTTATGAACAAACAAATGATAACTCAATAATGATCCATAGATTTTCACCGATGGCCGAATTGTAAAAGATACAATTACATACTTAAAACACATTCAATATTTTGTATTTAACGTCTTAGAATACACATGTTCTGTTTTCACATAGTCGTGAATATCGTTTTATCTATTTAATTGTTTTGTAGGGTTTGCTCACAAATTATTTATCAAAATCCTGCGGACCGTGTTGAGTGTATGGTTAAGCTAAGATTTTTTTGCTGGAGTCAGATGAAATTTGTTTGTAACTAAACTCAAAAATCTAAAAATTACCTTCTAGGTTTGGTGACATTTTCATATAAAGGAATATTAATGATTACAAGCATGTAGTAGGTAATAAAATAAAAAACAATTGTTTTTTCAGAATCACTCAAAATATACAGACATTTAATGTAACACGAAACTTTTTATTAAATAATAAATGATTCCTTCAAAAGTTTTGTTGTGGAAATTCGTACCTGTACTTGTTTTGACAATTTTATGGTTTTAGTTAACCAGCACCATTTCCGGATCAAAAGAAAGGACAAAAAAGGGAAGAACATTAGGATTATTCTCTTGCAAACTTGCACATTTTTTTAACCTTCTTTCTTGGTTTATAGTGTAGTCTGTAATTTTATGTACGCTTTTTATTATTATTTTTGCAAATGAACATACAATGATTGGTTACAAATGTAACAATCGTTTTCTTAAGTACCTATATGGGAAACTGTATTATTAATAATGTGCATTGTACCAAATTGTACCCTATTAGTAATCGTATCTTTTCTGGAATGTTCACCACATACAGTGTTAATAAAAACTCACATGAAATATGTTTGCAATAAGAGGTTATATCACCAGAATGAACTCTTTTAAATTATTGTCTCGAATTTAGTCAAAATATTAGGGGGGCATGGATGAAGCAAGGGCCCTAATTTTTAGTTTATTTTATTGTTAAGAACATAATACTGTAAATGAGAGGCAATGCGTATTATAGTCAGATATTGATTTATTCATTCGTTCTAGTATAAAAACAGCATTCTTTTCTGTATTTGATATGTGTGTGCCAGGATCTTCTTTCACTGCAGCTTTATATATGTTTAATTGGAAAATTGTTACTATCGAGGTTCGAATAAGGTAGCTGAATTTTTTTATGGCATTATTATAGAAAGTTGTTGACGCAACCCCGTTCGCATGAAGATTAGTGAAATTATAGCAGCTGCAACCAATTAAATACATTGTGTTGGTCAGATGTTCGCGTAAAATAATAAGACAAGTAGGACAGAGATTGATTATGAAGAATTTTGAACACATGCTTAAGTCTTGGTTGTTGTGTGACTGTTTTCTACAATAAGTATGCTAAGACTTGAAAGCTCAGATTGTCTTCAGGAATCTTATTATTTTATTTTGGGAGGTCTGAATATCAGGTTTTCTTTTACAAGCAGACTACGAGTAATCTAAGTGAATCAAGACTGAGCATAATGTTTATCGCACTTAAGGACATGTACTTGCTACGTCTATAGAGAAATTTACACGTGAACAGACAAGACCTTGTCCGGGACAGCGAGTAAGACAATCTTCAGAGGCTTATTGCTGACCAAGCGTTTGAGTCACACAAAATCTTTGATGGTGTACTCATTGCGTACACAATTAAAAAAAATCTAAACCGAAGCTGACAGAGTCGTTGTTAATGCATATTCCAACTAATAATCTGTGCTCGGACATGGCTGAAATGTTGCTGGTAAATGAATTTGATACAAACGAGTATCCGAAAGATCATCTACTGTTTAAGAACGAACACAAACGGTTGTTGGTTAGTTTAAAGATGATTGCTGGGGTAAACCTATCTAGGAATATGTGGGACTGCGCCCCAAAATATATTCGGTCGGGGTTGGTGGCTCCAAAAACATCAAGAGGCAAAAGATGTCCCAAGAGTGATTGTGAAAACGATCTCCGGCACGATATGTATGTGGAATTTATGTAGCAACGATGCAACAGATCTGATCTGATATACAAAAAAAACAACAAAACAAAAACATATCGGATAGGAATGTATCGTTGCAATAAAGTAACTTTGTCCCCGCTTGACACCTAATGGTGGATGGAATCACTACTTATGCTTACGGCCATCCGAATATCCCAAAATAAACGTTCTGTGTCCGCGGGAACAACTTGCAATTCCTCTCTCACAAATGCTCTACTATTGTGTGGTAACCTAGGAGTATCAATTCGGTCGGGGATTGTAAATGCATAAATGGAATATACCAGATCAGTAGCACGACGTTGCCCACCTTCTATCTCCCCCGATAATTTTGTCCATGAATATGCTTTTCACCAGGGTTTTTGCTTCACGGTGTTCCCGGTAGCATCGCTAACGCAGCAGCGACATCACCGCTGCCAACATTTTTTAAAACCCGTGCTTGCGTTTACGTGTTAACCTGGAGCAAGAGGTTCTCATAAACGTGAACTTCGTTGCTCCATACCGATCACAAGTTTCAGTAATTGTGGCTATACCATTACGCGTTTGAACCCACGTTAGATTTGCAGCAGGAGTTTGCATGCGGTATCGCACACAATATGAAGAAATGATTGTGTTATACAGACAAATGATATTTAACATGGCATCACGAAAGAGAAAAGCTCTGCTTTTACCGTGATTGACCTTTTTTACGCAGGCAAAGTCCAAACTACCCAAGCAAGGTGACATGTTTTCAAACTGATTTCGAGCGTTCATTAATGTTTGAGACCGATCAGAGAAAATCCATCTGTTGTTGAATCTAATTTTGGGATGGTTAACATGGTAACTCCGGTACGTGATTGCGTCGTGGGCGGATGCTCCACAACAGTACGATCTACTCGGTGATTTTTACGGAAGCGCTTCAGTCGTCGCCAAGATTCAAATCGTCGACCACTGATTTTTTCCACAGTCGTCGAAGCTCATACTATTAACAACTTTGATCCGAGCGAGAATAATCTTGTCGTGTACGATGATATGATATTTGGAAACCAAGACATCGCAGCTAGAATAATTTCCCGAGATCGACAGTAAAGCGGAGACCTATGTCACACAACTATACGCACACGTGCCTCAAATGATACGAGACAACTGGAACATGTTGACGATATTTCGTGGAATCAACGCGCATGGTCTCGTTAACATTCATTGTATTTGGTGCTGTGTGGATCACTCGTGGGATGAGATTCGGAATAGGTTGGCGGAGGTCACCTAGGACCCGTGAAGTTTTCTCAGTTTGACTTGACCAGAACCTCAGGTAAATACTGTACGCGTCTGGACAAGGCAATTTAAACGATTATGACAAATATAATGTTAAAAATAGAGGAAAACAGGCAAACGATGTCATAGCAGAGTATGCTGATCGACGGCACAAAGCTGCTTACGAACATAGAAACTAGATGTCCGTCAATGTATCAAAGATATGTTATAGCAGCCACAGATTGCACGGGATGATCTCACACAGGACTTCGAACAAACGTTTGCACCCTTGCTCAAACCAACAAAAGAGACTGTAGCCATGATCGCAAAAACTACGGAAGAGGTAAAGAAAGTTGTAAAAACTACCGTGGCGATGGTTGAAACAAAAGAAGAACCGGGTCCGAATATTAGGACAAACCGGGCCATTGAAATGTCATCAGCGCAGATGGAGCGGTTCCAAAAAGGCACCCAAGAACTTGACTAAAACATCAGAGCGGATTTTGAGAATCTTCTACCTCCACCATTACCTGTGTACCAGTCAATACCAAAGACACCACGGCAACAATTTACTAAACCAGGCCGTCAGTGGATCTCTGAAAATCCTGTAAATGCCTCAATTCAGGTACCACTTTCTAAAATAATCATTGAATGTAATATATATATATATATATATATATATATATATATATATATATATATATATATATATATATATATATATATATATATATTGTTACGTGGCTAGGTTCGTACAAAGTAACAAAGAAAAGAGTGAAGCCAACAAGCTTTATAAAATTTAACAAAAATAATTTATTTCCCTAGAAAACAAGGTAAAAATATGAAAAAGAACTTACGGTTTGTAAATCTAATACAAAAATAAATCCTAGAATTTTAAAATATAAGTCCTATCACTAAAAAGTTCTAAATGAATGAAAGTTCGAATCCCGATGAAGTTCCAATATGGAAGGCGATGACGTCTGATGAGGTCGTTGTACTGATGGCAACAGTTCCTCGTTGAATCACAATTTATAATGTTCTGTTTAGAATTCCAGATTAAATTTCCACTAAATGTCTTTGTCCCAGAATTTTGATAAAGCAAAGCACTTGTGTTGTTTCCAGAGAATATAAGTTATTAAATCCCCAAAAATAGATGAACTTCAAAACAAACTGGCATCAACAATAAAAACACCTTGAGCTCTAACGGTGTAAGAATACGACTGCCCAAATCTACTAGAAATGTCTGTGCTAACCCACGATTTTAGATCACATGGTGGCTCACGTGACGGGGCTACGTGATCACTAATTTAAACAGCGCAGTAAAAAAAATGCTATTTTACACGTAGGCCAAAATAACCCTAGCTAAGAATCAGATTCTCACTCTGAAAATAAATAATAAAAAAGGTTGTTTACAACTTAGCCAATCGTTTTCATTCAATGTTTACAAACGTCTCAACCAAGGTGAACTAAAAATAGTGATAATGTAATACCTTTTACGTTCAAATCAGGTTAAAACAGAGAAGTAAATTTTCCGAAAAGAGATTCAAATCCAATGAAAATTATCATTACAATAAAATGTAATGAAACAAAATTAAAATACAAAAGAATTTAAAACTAACACACAAATAATATACGTAACAATATATATAAAGTAGAGAGAGTATATATATATATATATATATATGTATATATATATATATATATATATATATATATATATATATATATATATATATATATTTGTGTGTGTGTGTGTGTACAATTGGCGATAATCTAAAAGACATTTGTGCTGAATTTAAATAGATTTAGGTATTATTTGTTTTCTTAAAATAGAAGGTTTGTTAAGTCAATTAAATACAACGTTGATCAAGAGATAAAGGCCCTACATCTGCTTTATCAAAACATCAGATACTTTAATCTTCCCGTTGACCTGCAACTGCATCTTGCGATAATACTGTATTACCCATTTTAATAAATGGTTGGCAATTTCCATAACAATATTTTTAAGAAACATTCTAAAACTGAGGAAAAGTATTTCCACTTACATGCTTTATTCAGATCTAGGAAGGAAACCTGCTGGTATATTTATCAGATGCCGAATGATAAGATATTGGACATCTATTATTATTATTGGCAAATGGGCTATCTAGACTCCTCTATCAAATACATTTTTTTACGAGACCAATGCTAACGTTAATACTTATAAATGGATGAATAGCATAAGGAACCAAACCTCCTATATTATGAATGCATTAATAATCCGAATGAACAAAACGCACAATAATATAAACTTTAAAAGGCCTTTATTTATAAGGATGGCAAGCGTCCCTAACCTTATCATCCAAGGCAAAATTTTACCATTCTTTAAAAAAGACCTGAATATGGAAAAATATTTTTTTACTGTTACCTAGGAACCCTTATTTACCGTTCATAAAGTTTGGGACTTCTGCTGGGACAAGACACAGTTGTCGGAAAGAAGATGTAATCATCGTGATAAAAATGATGACATCGGTGACGAATACCATTATTTATTCACTTGTACCAAATTTCACAAAGAAAGAGGTATGTTTCTGAAACAGTCCTATTTCCGCAAACTCTCTATTGCAAAATTACAAAACTTATTTGCTCCCAATCATCGCAACTTTTCCCCAAATCTTTCTAAATTCGTTACTCTTATAACGAATAAAATATTATAAACTTTGTTATTTTTTAAGTGGAAATTTCTCATACTTCATAATAATGTACAATAATTTTCTTTTACAACTTTTGTAAACTCCAGGATAGGCATTGTGTTATGCCGTAAAAAATATTACATTTTTGTATCCAAATGATAACATATATTACCTCCTAATGTTTATTCTTGCTCTGATTGTGGAAGTTGACCAGTCATGTGATCTGCGTTTCTATAGTGTGGTGACGTCATCTAATAATATTCTATATTGTTCTATTCTGTTCTGTTACTGAATCAATTACCCAGTAGTCGGAAATCCACGTGTGATCGATTTGGTTGCCACTCCATTCATCATGTTATGTTCTGTAAGCTGGATTAGCAGGGAGGAGTTGGCTAGAGTCCAAAGACGTGTTCTTCTACAACGACACAAATATGGCGAGACCCGAAATCGCCGTATCTTTATATATATAAAAAAAACTATTGTAAAAATCCTGAAACTAACCGCAGATGTCTTAACAACTCCTATATTGGAGGTATTACTAACACAAACATTCAAACTTCAAAATGTTGTGCAAGTGCCAACCGCGTCTAAAAGTAGAATGGCTCCTTTCAAAGACTTTGGATTCCTTGTAAGAACACTAACAAAAAACAAGAGTTCTTCAAAGAGGCTGGAGTTCTAGTGGGCGAAAAGAATTTCCAGTAATTCAAAATAAAACCATTTTTTCCAGCTGAATCTTCAGAATTAACAAAAGTTTCAAATTAGCTGCTGTCAGATTGGTACCATTTTCATTTAGAACCATGAAGATATAATTAGAACTCTTTTTGACGAAAACCCAATACGACCGTCCATTCAGAGGGACAGCAAGATTTTCCAGACAGCCGTTGTGGCAGCCATATTGCATGTAGAATTGGCACCATTTTCATTTCGGATCAACTAGTATCAAACGAAATATGTAGGTGTACGCTCCAAGCTGATATATAATCATTTTGGGAGGAGCAGAGACAACAATCTCTTCGAGAAGGCAACCATATTGAGGATCAATTTACATCAATTTCTTGAGGACCGACTAGACCTTATGAGAACTCTTATGATAAAAACTGCATGTCAAAATGACTTCCATTTAACAACATAGCGATTTTTTAGATGGCCACCATGGTGGCCATATTGGTTGCCAGATCAACACTATTTTAATTTAGACCAACAAGACATTGATGAAAATCCCATGTTGATATGACATTCCGTTTTTGGAGTAGCAGCAACAACAAGATTTTCAAGATGGCTGCCATGGTGGCCAAACAGGATATCATATGTGCAACATTTCCATTTAAGATCAACATATTAAGTCTTTTGGTTAAGGCAAAATGCCAATATGACCAGCCGTCTAGGAGACCTAGCGATAATAAAATTTTCCAAATAGCCATTGTGATCGCCATTTTGAGGTTAGATTGGCACCATTATGATTTAGGACTAACTAGACATCCATAAGATGTCTTTCAGTGAAAATCCATGCTGATACTATCATTAACTCAGGAGTAGTAGTGACAACAAGAGGTTCAAGATAGACACCGTGGTGGCCATATTGGATGTCTTAGCGGCAACATCTTTATTTAGAATTAGCTAGACATCATAAGAAGTCTGGTAGTGAAAATCCCGATGCTGATATGACCATCCACTGAGAAGTAGCGATAACAAAATTTTCAAGAGGGCCGATGTGGCAGCCATATTGAATGTCCGACCAGCACAATTTCATGTAAGACCAACTAGACCATGGGATAAAAGTGTGTAATGTTTCATGACAATCCTCCATCTAGTTTAGTAACGATAACAAACGATGGACGAAAATCCACTCCATGAGTTCTTCTGTTCCATGGCTAGTAGAGCTAACAATTGACCCGTAGGTGCTAATACATACATGTAGGTTGGAACTTTGGAGCGCACTGTACCGTCTCATGTTGTTGAACAGTTAGTAAATAATCCTCACCATTATGCTAAAACTCTAGTACTTGTCCAGGAATTTGGATTCACAAATACTTTGTCGACGGCTTTAGCTGGAATAATAACGCAGATTTCCAATCAAGATATTACCTGGATTTCAATGAAACTGTATCACATCGCATCATTGTTGTTTCTTTGATTGACACCTGACCGACTCGTATAAGATAAAACTCCCATATGACATGATTTATTGTCCATTTTTATGACAAGATCTGAATTGCTTCTCAGTGATCCATCTTGTGAAATATTTAGTGGACTCTGCATAGATTTTGGATATGACGCTATCTGGCAATGGCGGTTCAACTACAAGAAGTTCGTCAACAGATGATGATGTATTTTTATGTATCTGGGACCTGACAATGATGTTTAATACTGAGACTGTTAGTATGCCTAGTGTTTTGTTAGTTTTGTTTGAATACACCGATTTCAAATCACATTTCATAAGACGGACAATGTGCTTGACTTGAAGATCAGCTGAAATAGAAGTGTCTGTCTATCCTTCCTCTAGTATCAATAATTAGCCCATAAAATGCTTCATTGGCAGTTTTTCATCCATCAGAGCTAATTGATAACAGAGGAAGCGCACAATTTCGATTGCATACTTGGAATTAGTGTTGTTCCCCATCAGAACAAACATTAAGTATTTCAGGAAAAGTATATCAACTTGGGTTTTTTTTGGCAGGTTAACATTACATAACAAGCATTTGTACAAAGAAACATTTCCAATAACACGGCATTGCACATGCTTTAACATCATCTTCTTCCGGGTTCTGATATTAATTAGCAATTAAACAGCGATACTATGATACATACTACCAATGCATTGCTTTCCTTTCCTGTCCCGAGTCTAAACTAATTCTTGTCTCGTCCAAATGAAAAGAACATGATTCCAGTCTGACTCCGTACTCGTAGCCAACGTATGGAATACCTTCCTCTGTTTCCTTGGACTCGTCAGAAGTATAAGAAATTCGCCATCGGTGTCATCTTTAAACGTCTTTCATGCCCATCGCATACATTGTTTTGTGTCGACTGAGTTTTTATCTCCTGAAGCCTTGCTTTTATTTTAGTATTTTCTGTATTCATCTTCTTAACCATGAAGGTGGTGCTTCAGTAAATTGTTTTCTCGTTTATTTTTATTTTTTATTTTGGTGCTGGGGAAGTACTGTCTACCCTATTTGGGTTCCGGAATTTTGTTTTGTATGATACTGTATCTTTCAGATCTTAATATGTAGCAGGGTTTGGGTAAGTGGGAAACGCAGCGCACCCGACTATCGTGTACCTGTAATGCGGATTGCAGTTTGTTATCTCTGGGTCAGATCAAGTGTGAGACTACGCGGAAAGTCTGTACCCATAAAGAGAGAGGAAGAAGGGACGCTATTCCTCCTCTTCATAGCAGGACGAACACCTCGCTTCCCATGATGGGTCTGAATCTCTTTTTGTGTTGGGTAAGACAACTGTCCCTGTGAGGCAGGAACATACCACAACCTACACGGTTCGGAGATCGCCTAAAGACCAATGATTTCTGATGCCCATTACGATGACGTCAGTGCCTGTGAGAGATCGATCCTTGACTTCTGCCTAATGAGGGAAAACATCTGAGAGCCAGTCGCGCCTCACCGCAAAGACGGAGCAACGATCTCTCAAGGTCGGCGTCCTGGTGACAGTAATTAGTAAAGTGTGACTTCATAAAAGTGAAAAGCAGCAATATCGGTCGGATAAAGCTGATGTGGGCTCATCCATCTTATCTTCTTCCCCAAATCGGTCCTAAAATCCCTATGGGAACAAGAAGTGTAGTTGTACATCCCTGTCTCGGGAATGGGGTGGGGTGGAGTGGAATGTAGATCGATACCCCCTTTTAATATGTTCCCGTTTCATCCGTACGGGATGTGGGGAACCCTTCCCCCTTTTTCTGCGAAGTGAGTCTCACTTCCCCTCCTCATGCCGCTGTGGTATGACCCTGCCTTGGTTTCCCCTCCATTGTGGTCCCCTGTTTCTTCCGACCTGTCGGATCTGATGTTGACGTTCTTTAAGATGGTTAAGGAAGTTTACCGATTCCTTCTACGACACTTGTTTCCTAAGCCATCTGACAAAGACGACAAGAAGACACTTTCCAGTCCGGAAAGACTTTCTCAAGCTTCCACTCATCCGGATCTTCTGCTGCTCATGCAGTCTTCGATGGTCCGAGAACTTGCCGCATTGAAGACACCTAAGGTCTTTCGAGACGACAGCATATAACTAAACTTTGGAAGAAAAGAAATGATAATTTTATATAAAAATGTCTGACATTAACAGTAGATCCACCTCAAGCAAAATATACACTATCACATTAATGTAATATTTTTATCATGATATATCCGCTAAATTGCAGGACAAATATTTTATGACAGAACCAAAGAAGTGAAAACCCAATGCAAATTTAAGTACTATCTGCAGACTATGTCAAACACTATACACATGGACTGTGCTTTTAATCATCAAGCTTTTAAGATGTTGATTGCCCATTGCGCTCGGCTAATGAATCTTCAGCACGGGCAAGCAAATATCATAATGTGACATAATGATTAAATTCAGTACAACAATAGTTCCCTTATAGAGTGCCAATGGACATACTAATATATTCATTTAATTGCTGGTTCTTACAATACATCTTACACAATTCAATGGCATTGGAACAATAGATATCTCAAGTCCAGTGGCCATTTTTAGAGTCTATTCTAGATCTGAAGATTTAGAACTTTCCTTCTCCATCTGGAAAAGATGGATGAATTTTCTAAACATAAATTAGGCCTAATGAAGTAATCTAAGCTACAGTTTGCAAATAGGACGCCCATTTTTAATTTTTCTGATTAGTTTTAAAACATGATCTAGAAAAATTAGCTTGAATCATGCAATTTAACATTTAAAATAGACCCTGAATTTTCTGGCAGGCATGGAGTGGCCATCAACTTGTAAATCAGTCGAGGTGCTGCCATGGAGTGGTCATCAACTTGTAAATTAGGCATCCATGGGGTGGCCATCAACTTGTACATTAGGAAGGGTGCAGGCATGGAATGGCCATAAACTTGTAAATTATGCAGCCCTGGAATGGCCACCAACATGTAAATTATGCAGCAATGAAGTGGCCATCAACTTGTAAATTATGAAGGTAGCAGCCATGGAGCGACCATCAACTTGTAAATTAGGCAACCATGGAGTGGCCATTAACTTGTAAATTAGGCAGGGTGCAGCCATGGAGTGACCATCAACTTGTAAATTATGCAGGGTGCAACCATGGAGTATCCAGCAGCTTGTAAATTAGGCAACCATGGAACTGCCATCAACTTGTAAATTTTGCAGGGTGCAGCCATGGAGTGGCCATCAACTTGTAGATTAGGCATCCATGGAGTGGCCATCAACATGTAAAATATGCAGGGTGCAGCCATGGAATGCACATCAACTTGTAGATTAGGCAGCCATGGAGTGGCCATCAACTTGTAAATTAGGCAGGATACAGCCATGGAGTGCACATCAACTTGTAAATTATGCAGGATGCAACCATGGAGTGGCCATCAACTTGTAAATTATGCAGGGTGCAACCATGGAGTATCCAGCAGCTTGTAAATTAGGCAACCATGGAGTGCCCATCAACTTGTAAATTATGCAGGGTGCAGCCATGGAGTGGCCATCAACTTGTAGATTAGGCAGCCATGGAGTGCCCATCAACGTGTAAATTATGCAGGGTGCAGCCATGGAGTGGCCATCAACTTGTAAATTAATAATGTGAGTGGTATTTGTGGTAACTATGGCTGTTCAAGTTACCCCACTTACAATTCCTTTACACGTTGTACTATATGGTATGCATTTGTTTGAACATATCAATAATATTTGTGTTAATCAATATAATGGTTCTTGTGTTCAACACACTCCTGTAACGCAAAGCATACACACGATATGATCACGCATATACACAAACAAAACGACGCTTGCAGTACAGGAAAAGAAAGATTTATTTGGTATTGTTTGACTTGAATTGTGCCTAGTAAGGTAAAAATGATTTATGGTAAGTATGACCTATGATAATTAAAATGAAAATATTGGCATACAAAGGGTAAGTATTGAACGTTTGAACAACAAAGTCTACGGTAATTTAATTGGACTAATACCTGCCCGCCCATTACAAAAATTAAATACGGATCATAATACTTTGACTGGCAATCAAGTCTGGTATCATGTCACACTGAATTACTACGTTAGATATTTTCTCTGTAATGTAATTAATTTAAACAATTAAATTAAAGCAAATTTTTAAGTAAATCATGTTTCTCCGAGAATACTTACCCAATCACATTACTTGGAAGGAGAAACGGCGGTGCAACAGTTGGAAATAAATATTGGCTAACGTACTTTCATTTTCCCTTTCATATAACTGCGGGGATTTACAGATGTTATAACTGTCGGCTATTTCGGGGCTAACTGAATGGAAAATTGAACTTGCCTTTGGAAAATCTGAGCTACCCCAAACAAACTTTGCAAACATGAGCAAAAAGTAAGACAAAATGTAGTATGGTGTATTTTGAGAAAATCTCATTATATTTATTAAAATTTTTGGTTTCTTTTAATTTGTTGGCACCTTAAAACCGTATGCCGATAATTAAGGTTATCAAATCATATATATGTAAATAATACATGTAGAAAGATATGTAAATTTGAAAAAGAATGCAGATATAGTTAAAAGATCAACAATAGACATATCCATGTACATAGACACATAAATGGTTAGGTAGAAAATGGTTTGGAAATAACTAGATTTCTGTGCGTAAAAGAGAGAGAGAGAGAGAGAGAGAGAGAGAGAGAGAGAGAGAGAGAGAGAGAATGCAAGAGTAATGGTTTATTTATTCACACAACTGAAGGATTTGCGAACACTTATTTTATCCATTTTCTTAACAATTAGCATCAAATCGTCCTGAAATCAAAGACATACATGACTCTATTTGGCAATCAGACTTTTGAGCATAATTTAAAAACACGTAAGTTTGTCCATTTCATTCCTTGTCAAGCAGCGAGGGTGTATCCATCTCTTGTAATTATAATGTAAACAACAGATAATAAAACCCTTGAGTGGGTGCAACATTTTTGTAACATCATATATACGCTTTGAACAAAGTCTTCCTGGTGGTTGATCATTAGCGAAGAATGCCTTTTATTTCCAAACACACCTAACAAACTAATCTCGAGAGTTATATTATACAATGAACACCTAGTCGCCTTAAAATCGGTGATGTGCATCAAAACAATTTTAGAAAAGGTAGAGTCGGCAATCGGACAAACTGCTGGAGGCTAACTTAAGACCTGGAAGTAAGCGAAATCCCGGGTACGGACAAATATTACGATTAAATATAACTGATAAGTTAAAATATTAATATTTATTACTTATTTGTCAATAATTGCGTCAAATAGTAAATATTCACATTATCACGTCTGCGCTAGAAAATGTGAGACTGACCTTGACTACAAGATGGAAATAACACGTACATTACATGAAAGAAACTGTTGGGAAAATGGATCGCACAGGGCTAGTGTTATTTTTATTTTACCCAGACCACCGAGTTCCAATAAAACATCTCGTATCTTGTATCCCTCTCTCAATAATTTGGACTTGCCCGTGGGCAGGTGCCTTGCAAACTTGATCTTGCCTGAAATGATTTTGAGCTTGTCCCGGGAGTCGGGCAATTACATTTGTAAATCTCTGAAGTGGCATCTGCCATATTAAATTATATCCATTGAAATTCTACCACTAGAAATCAAGCCCCGTGCAGTACCATGGAAAACATATAGAAAAGAATTTTCTCAGATGTTGATTCAGGCTGCAAGGGACCCTTTTATGCATAAATTTGTTGACACTACAACCTGCCTACAATAAAGTTTCATTTTTTAAAAACAAAATAATATTACACTAGTGAGGCCAAATAGCTCTATATTTTTGGTTAGCAATAATAAATCTAAAGATAAGAATATCTTTCATTTGCTCTTACAAGTCAGTGGAAGCTTATAGCAAAAATAGTTTATGCATCCCAGCTATACTTAATGTCCGAATGTCATGTTTGACACCACAGTGATGCGCACAGTGTAAATGCGATCCCTTGTGATATTTTTAAAAAAAACAAAAAAAAAACCAAAAAAAAAACCAAACAAACATTTTGTACTAAACAGCTTGATGAATTAAAAATAACTGTCGTCCGTATGAGGCACCGTAGCGGAAAAAAATCTGGTCCAAAGAGAAAGTTGCAGTTGAAATTTCGATGTCGTATGTCGAGAAATCCAATATCACGTGTTGAATCAAATTGGATGTCCTTAAAGTTCCATTTTCTAGATAGAAATTTTATACAGTGGTGGTCTAAAGTTCTGTTTCCTATGTCGACGTTTTACAGTGTATATTTTGAATTACTTAGCGGTGGTTGAAATCTCAATATCATATGTCGTGAATCCCTAATTCACATGTTGCAACTGTTTGTGATGAAAGTTCCATTTCATATGGCGAGTATTTAGATTTAATCTGTTGAATTTCACAGCAACGAGAAGCAGCCCCCTTGTTTAAAAATAACACGGTCCGTTCACGAAAGCGACCTCTAGCGAAGAAATTCATAGAAATTCTCGACCTGTGAAGTTAACTTTCAAACTGTAAATGTATGAAATGTAATGGCGCCTCATAATGAATATACGAATGACGTATCTGAATACTCGATATTATTTTGAATTGTTAAAGTGGACACTGTGTAATGTTACTTTTAACACCAACACATCATTTCGCCATATAAAAATAAAAATTCTGACAAGCACAATAAAATTTCCAACCACCGCTGTATCTTGGATATCAAACCGAGAAGCAGAAGAAATGACGAGTATAGTGGATTCAGATGACGTTCTTTACGGTTTAGATTGGGATGAAATTTATGTTGTACCCGACTGTGGAATTGATGATAACACTAACTATGATTACGACAATGATGAAGAACCAGACTATGATCATTACTATCGTAGTTGGGTATATAAGGATAGTCGCAGTTGTAGTCGGCATAATAAACCCATACTTGACTATTATCGTTGTAATCGTCGTAGATCTCATCATCGTGATAAACCAGACTACAACTATGACTATGACGACGAACCCAACTGTGATGATGACTCCAACTATGGTGATGATGAAACCGACTATGATGATGATGATGAATCCGACCATGACGACGACGACGACGACGACGACGACGATGATGATGATGAACCCGACAGGGATGATGAAACCGACGATTATGATGTTGAACCCAAGTGTGATGCTCATCAATGATGATGAACCCAGCTATGATGATGATGATGATAATGAACCCGACAATGATGAGGAACCAGACTATAATGAGGAACTAGACCATAAATATTACCATGAATCTGACAATGATGATGAACCAGACTATAACTATAATGATGAACAAGACTATGACGATGATCCCTACTATGATGATGAAAGGGACTATTACTATGCTGATGAATCCAAGTATAACTCTGATGATGAATCTGACTATAATTACTATAGTGATTAACCCGTCTATGAATATAACTATGACGATGAACCCGACTATAACTATAACTATCATTAATCCGACAATTACAAAGACTATGATGCAGCCATCGATGATTATAATAATGTTTCATTTGGTTTGTGTGATTTAACGCCATTTTCAACACATGATAGGCTATACATGACGGCTTTTTTATTTGATGTAAGAACCCGGGAAGACCTCGAGAAGAACCACCTACCCACCGGAATGTACTGGCAAGCTTTCTTACGAAAATATAACGATGTACACGATAATAATTATTAAAATTACGTAGTATCCGACTCCGACTATAACCATGATGATGTTATCTATACGACTATGACTATGTAGAGTGTTATCAATACGACCATGACTATGTAGTTTTATCTATATGACCATGAACATGTAGATTGTTATCTAATTAAACCATGACTATGTAGAGTGTTATCTATATGACCATGACTTTGCAGAGAAACAATGACTATGTAGAGTGTGATCTATACGACTATGACTATATAGAGTAACAATGTCTATGTAGAGTGTTACCTATATGACCATGACTTTGTAGAGTAACAATGACTATGTAGAGTGTTATCTATACGACCATGACTTTGTAGAGCGACAATGACTATGTAGAGTGTTAGATATATGACCATGACTATGTAGTGACCATAACTGTAAAGTGTTATCTATATGACCATGACTATGTAGATTGTTATCTATATGACCATGACTATGTAGAGTGACTCATGACTATGTAGAGTGTTATCTATATGACCATGACTATGTAGAGTGTTATCTATATGACCCATGACTATGTAGAGTGACCATGACTATGTAGAGTGTTATCTATATGACCATGACTATGTAGAGTGTTATCTATATGACCCATGACTATGTAGAGTGTTATCTATATGACCATGACTATGTAGAGTGACCATGACTATGTAGAGTGTTATCTATATGCCAATGACTATGTAGAGTGTCATCTATATGACCATGACTATGTATGCTGACCATGACTATATAGAGTTTTATTTATATGACCATGACTATGTAGAGTGTTATCTATATGACCATGAATATGTAGAGTGTTATCTATATAATCATGACTATATAGAGTGACCGATGACTATGTAGAGTGTTATCTATATGACCATGACTATATAGAATGACAATGAACATGTAGAGTGTTATCTATATGATCATAACCATGCAGAGTGACCATGACTATGTAGAGTGTTATCTATATGACCATGACTATGTAGAGTGTTATCTGCATAACCATGTCTATGTATAGTGACCATGACTATGTAGAGTGACAATGAATATATAGAGTGTTATCTATATGACCTTGACTATAGAGTGACTCATGACTATGTACAGTATTATCTATATGACCATGACTATATAGAGTGACCGATAACTATGCAGAGTGTTATCTATATGACCATGACTATATAGAATGACAATGAACATGTAGAGTGTTATCTATATGATCATAACTATGCAGAGTGACCATGACTATGTAGAGTGTTATCTATATGACCATGACTATGTAGAGTGTTATCTGCATAACCATGTCTATGTATAGTGACCATGACTATGTAGAGTGACAATGAATATGTAGAGTGTTATCTATATGACCTTGACTATAGAGTGACCCATGACTATGTACAGTATTATCTATATGACCATGACTATATAGGGTGACCATGAATATGTACAGTGTTATCTATATGACAATGACTATGTAGAGTGTTATCTATATGACCCATGACTATGTATAGTGTTATCTATATGACCATAATTATGTAGAGTGTTATCTATATAAACATGACTATGTAGAGTGTCATCTATATGATCACGACTATGCAGAATGATCATGACTATGCAGAGTGTTATCTATATGACCATGACTATGTAGAGTGTTATCTATATAACCATGACTATGTAGAGTGACCATGACTATGTAGAGTGTTATATATATGACCATGACTATGTATAGTGACCATGACTATGTAGGGACAATTAATATGCAGTTATCTATATGACCTTGACTTTGTAGAGTGACCCATGACTATGTAAAGTGTTATCTATATGACCGTGCCTATATAGGGTGACCATGACTATGTACAGTGTTATCTATATAACAATGACTATGTATAGTGTTATCTATATGACCATGGCTATGTATAGTGTTATCTATATGACCGTGCCTATATAGGGTGACCATGACTATGTAGAGTGTTATCTATATGACAATGACTATGTTTAGTGTTATCTATATGACCATGGCTACGTATAGTGTTATCTATATAACTATGACTCTGTAGATTGTTATCTATTTGACCACGACTATGAAACACGACAGTAAGATGACATTTTGATATGTAAAAAACATGGCATCATTTTTGTGCTTTAGTTTTATGCTGATCGAAAATCGACAATTCCCGTGCAAAACAGTGCCAGCAGAAATGTCAGGTCAAATATTTTCTGAGTTAATTTGCGAAAAATTATTAGTGATTCAATAGGCTATATTCTAATTGAAATTCGTCTATGTGGATCGAATTATGTGTTAACTATGACACAGATATCTGTCTGAAACCTAGAAAACACGAATTATAGATCAAGCTGGGTAATGAAAACATTCCTGACAACACAAAGTATTTTATCGATGACTGTTTTCAAGTTACTGATAATCCGAAACAAGAATTAAGAATCACCTTACAGTCAGTCGGATCATTTTCCAGATGTCTGAGTCTGGTTGACCATATGTGTGGACTTCTTCAATATTCAAATAAGCACTGTTAGGAGGAAGGATTCTTTTGCAAAATCTGCGTAATCAGCGTCGCTAAGTTTCGTCATTTTATTGAACCTTTCATATTAATTGTGCTTGTGTATGATTCTTGACATATTATAGATGTCTATGTCTCTTGTTAAATGATACAGTTTAAAAATATAATACGATTCGTTTCTCATATTTTCAGCAAATCTATGTGTAGACGCATTGCGAACGGATCAATGGGTATTTTACCGTCTTTGTCCGTCATTGAACATGTTTTTATAAACAACCGTACAGAACAAATCAATAAGAACGTGTGACAATTCTACATGAATTCAAACAATTTCCTTTTGTGGAAGGGGTTCATTGTGATTTATTGATCTGTACATATGCTTGTCGCATTTATAAATGTAATTCATGGTAAGCGTTTATTTTCACATCATTTGCTTACTTTGAATGTTGTAAATGATACGTGCAGTTTATACAGTCAAATTCATGTACAGATGGGTATTTTTAGATCACGTTCAGTACGATATTTTGACCAAAGAATATTCTGCATAGTTAACAAACGATCTTTATTTTGTGATATGTTTGATGTTGTGTATGTACTGTACGTCGTCCGCCGTCTTTGTTTTGGAGGCAATTTGTGTATGGAGCCACTGTGTGATGTGTACAAGCGTAGTTGAACAATAATAAACGATATACATACCAAGTTATTAATGGAGTAAGCTTTACTTAACATTAAAACAATCTGCTTACCATCTTCTATAGAGATGATGCTTCAGTACTGTGTATGTTATAATTTACCCGCGTCACTAGCATCGTTTTGAAACCAGTGTTTACTGTTAGTGTTGCGCAAGGAGTTTAGTATTTGGTGATTAAAAGTGGAATAGTATAATTGAGCATTCAATATTGTCTTGAATCGCAATATTTTAGCTTTAGTTAATATTTATTGCGTCTTAAATCCTTGTCAACAACAAAGTATATTGCGCCTGCAGATCAGGTCTGTGTTGTTTGTTCTCCTGATTAGTCTTAACAAACTGCACAGACCCAAATCTGCCGGCGCATTATGCAACAATAACCCCAAAATTCCTCACCCTTATTATAACGCTAACTAACAGGGTTGAATAACACCTCAATTTGCAAGGGTTTTAAGTTTAACGGTGTAATCATCCCGTCCAAAAATGAAGACCATGATTTTGTTTTGTGATCAATAAGTTATAGATCCTAAAATTGTCTCATTACTTTATCACATGACACGTATGTCAACCTCTGGTAAATAAAACTACACAAACTGAGATACTATTACTTAATTCATTTTATTTTATTGAGCCAACTGATAGTCCTTATAACGTTCTTCATTACATGTAAATCTGTTTTCTTTTATTGTAAGATATAGACAACAGAGAAGACAAGTCCCCATATTCTATTGTATTACCGAAAAGGTTAAGGAAGAAAGTCAAGAATAAGCTCAAAACACCAAACATAAATATTATAAGTGGAGGAAATCACTGTAATCGAAATTTAGCAGACTAATCGAAAAACCGACGCTTAGAAGATCCTGGCATTTCTGCGAGTCAGACCTCTTTTTAATCAAAGTAAAAATGCCTTTAAGCTGACTTTGTACTTGAAATTTGAGTAAAATTTCAAGAAAGCGGGATAAGGAATTTAAGCACTCAGTGCTTGCAATAAAGTTTTAGCAAGGTAGTATCCAAGAGTAATAGCAAGGTAGTATCCAAGAGTAATAGCAAGGTAATATCCAAGATTAAGCTCCAATCTTTCCAGTTCAAAGGGATACATAAGTGCATTTTGTTATTCCTTGTTATCATATTATTCCAATACAAATAACACGTTCCTTCAATCCCGACAAATTTGCAGTTTTGAACAAAACTTCAAACAAAAGAATTAATTTCAACGCTATATCTGAAACTACAGCCATATGGTCTATGCTATTTCCTCTTCTAGTTCTGTGGCTTACCGTAATATGTAACTATATTCGACTGTTCCACAAAATCATGGTTTTAGATGCAATTAATAACATTATAAATTATTGTGACCCGATGCATTCAGAATTAAATATACAAAGAATACTTGAAAGCTAGTGTTTCTTCCTGTGCGAGCACCTTTATAAGGACAGAAACGATCTGCGGTGCACATAGATCTCCATTAATTGATGACATTGCTTCGTGAACGAGGAACTTGACCTGGTGAAATCAATAAATACGTATCCTTAATGTAACCTCTCTCTCGTCAAACGTCACATTACTTTCTCGTTCGGCCTGTGTAGTTTTGTTAGATCTTCTCTAATTTAGTTGTTAACTTTTACCTCAACGTATGTGTGTGATTAATATTCTATTTTAAACATGCAGTTAGGGCTTGTATTAAAATGACAATAAACGATGAAGAGCTCCCTCTCCCCATTCGCACTGTTGGGGAATACGATAGCGAGTCGGATGTGTGTGTGTGTGTGTGTGTGTGTGTGTGTGTGTGTGTGTGTGTGTGTTTGTATGTCTGTAGGATGTATGTATGTATGTGTGTGTCTATTTGTGTGTCTGTAGGCATGTATGTGTCTTCATTTGCTGGTTGGTATCGTAATTTTTATGTTGTGCTTTATGCCTTATAACCACAATGTGCCTAAACCGTCAATGTTCTAAATTACAAACTGTAAACCATTCATTGCAGAACTTGTAACCCATTTATGGATCGTTGTGTGTAATGAGAGAAAGATCGAAACCTATAAAGCTAAACGTCTAGTGGAAACAGGCAGTTTGTTACTTACGGTACAAAGAAACTGAAACCTTTCAAGTTTCTTTTCTTTAAAAGTAAAGTTTGGTCAAATTCTATAAAGTAAAGTTTGCTATAAATGTCATTAATATTATTATTATCATTTGGTTTCCTCGCCCATTTGTTGGTAGAATCCTTCTTAAATTCAAATTAATTGAAACGACTACTGGTAAAATTGCTTACAGAATTAGGCAGACCATTATTGACAATGTAAATTAAAATATTTCACATCAAAAATCAGTATTCAGTAGCATCTCTCTCTCTCTCTCTCTCTCTCTCTCTCTCTCTCTCTCTCTCTCTCTCCATTGTTATTCCTTACCAAGCGTATGCATTATTTTGCCCTTGAGAAAGACGTAGAAGTGTTTGACTCATTGTTTTTCTACAACTAAAGATTTCTCGACGAGAATGATGCATTTTAAGAAAGTAGTTAAAAATAAACTTTTGGAAGGCCACAAAACGACTTTGCAAATTTAGTCATTTTTTGAATCAAAGGAAATAATATAACAAGTGTTACCGTCTATATGAAGATTAATGTTCTGGTGGAATGTATAGTCACTTTAAAAAAAAAAAAATCACTTCTCTCATTTCACTGACACTATCTAAGCGAAAGTATAAAACATATTTAGCGAAAGGTTATCAGATATAATCTTAAACATAAAGTTGCAAGTTAAACATATCATTTTTCTTCAACTGTATACGCCTTTGCGCCTGTCATGTTGATTGGAACAATCGGTGTTACACAGAGGAAGATGCTGGCTTCAGTTACTATACTATTAGATCGTGGTAAAAGACAGACTTTCGGCACCAACGACAGACACTACACACGTTCAGCTTGACTGAAGTAAATAAAACTAAGGATTCATTATTTGGTAAAGTATTGCAAGAAATGCTGTTTCATCGGCTCCTTCGTCCAATGAATCACACCATATTATGAAGAAATTAAATATTTACAGCCGATTGAATTCATACATAATAGGTTGTATATACAATTAAAAATTATCTTTCAATGAAAGAATTGGTGATCGTTGTGTTTTATTTAAACGAAAATGCTTTATAAAATTGACCATAAGAATGTTAACTCGTTTAATTGAGAAATCAGCCTTGAAAACATGCAATATATCTCCTTTGATATCACGTGTAAAATGTTTTGTAATGGATCTATTAGTTAGAAGGGCCTTTTTAGATCCAAATTTAAAAGAAAGAAAAAACATTAAAAGTCAGAGATGAGCTTATGATCGTCTATTGAATTATCAACTGGAGGAATATCATACACAAATCCATAACGTGACATCATTTGAAGATGCTACAGTGAACAACACTTCCAACGGCTAACAAGTTTGGACAAGCAAAATCATTGTTGGGCCACTGAAATTCTATATATAGTAAAGACTGTTTATTACGTTCTTGGATACAACGTTTCATGTGATATAACATTTTCCAAAGGCTTTTTTAAAATAAAGTTTCTTTGTTACAGCTGTTTGATTTGTGTGGTCCGCCTGAGAAAAATAGCTCGATTATAACATTTATATCACCTTACGCGCCAGACAAATCTCCATTGATAAAAATCAAGATATATTGAATATAAAGTGAGTATTTTGAAAACAAGTCACTAAATATTTTGATAATTACCTTTAAATTTGATACAGATGATTCAGTAGTGAATTGGAAACTTTGTATATAAGCAGACGATGACATGAAAAAGATTTCAATTGCACATAATAAATTAAGAATTATATTAACTGCTTTACAAGCATATGGGTCCTGTATAAAACCGAAATTTTCAGAATCAAACAAAGAAAAGATAATTGCTGAAATATCAGCCTTAAAGAGTGAGCTCAACAAATAAAATATTATAGAAAAAACCCATGTTAATTAAATTGTTTTCATTTTTTTTTTTCAATTAGAGATCGATCCCGGTGTTCTGTCAATTTAGATTTTAATATTGTGTGTGAATTTTTAAAATATTCTATCATTAACGATGAGGATGGAAGCGTATGCCAATCACGTATATATTTGGAATATATCTGGCAAATTATTTTGCCCTTTTCATCATTTATTTTTAAATAAATAAATAACTGAAAAAGATAGACGAAAACAAAATTTGAAGAAAAAATTAAAACTGATATAGATAAAAAGAAAAGAATAAAAGTAGAAGAACTTGGATCAAGCAAATAAACATAATAGCATTGAGTGTAAGAATTGATTTAATTCGAAGCGATCGCCAACAAAGGCGGCTTGGGGTTTATTTAATGCAGAGATTACACCAGAAACACACGCTAATTCTCATGTATTTAGGCTTAATCTATCATGCTTTTCAGAATGCAAGTTATATACATTATAAAATCCGTTTGGATTTGAAGATTATGGTGTAATTAAAATGAAGGTATATATATATTAAAAAATTCACATTTAAATATCAACTCCTCACAGTCCTACATAAGTCTGAACATTATATGGATTACTGGGATATAATCTACATTTTGATATAAAGGAAGTGTAATAAAAGGATGTAAAACGTATCTTTCAGAAAGAGAAAAACTGTTATTTTTATCTCTTTCAATTAGAGTGACAATTGAATATAAAATTCCTGCTCGTTTAAATTTATGAATTGGAGACAGTTATAAACAATTACTGTTATTAAATGGCAGTAATAATCGGTAGATATATTGCTGGTGTTTTAGCATTTATAGAACGTAACTCTCTTTAACTTATCTTAATGAAGCTGATGCCGAATGAACAAGATATCGTCAAGCACTTGAGGATATACATAAAACAATAATGAGTTCTGTAAACAGGACAATCACACTTGATTACACAAATGAACAATAATGTCGACAAGGTTTGGTTATTTGGTGTTAATCAAGCTTTAACTCTACATTCCTTTACTGATCAAGACAATAGTATCACTTTAGAAAGAACGACCCACTCTAAACTTGTGATTTTTATGATGAACATAAATTTATTGCTGTTTTGTTTTTGGTGCTAGTGTTTATATTTTTGCTATAAATGTCACTGAGAAATTCTTAACGTTTCCAGACGTCCTGGAATAAACATAGCCAATTGTAACTTAATAAATAAGCCGGCAATATACGGAAATATTTGTAACTCCTCACAAAATGGAAAAGAAGCCACAAGGTACTGAACATCTTAAACGAACACATAATTGTTTTAAACACACTCCAAGAAGTATGAAATCTGAAGAACACTTACTAGTCGTAATATCTAGACAAGAACAAAATGTTTTCATTTTACCAGGTCGATGTTAAGGTCAAAAGAGATGCTGGTAATTCATTTGTAAACGTTCTTGGAAGAAAGCTGATTAAGGAAATAAGCTTTTCTTTCGATAGTCATTCTATTTTAAGCTGATTGATAACAATATGTTTATGAATTTTAAAGATCTGTTGTACCAGCAAATACTTAACAAATAAAACAGAAAGATTTAATGAATGAAAAACTGAGAAAGTTAAGATAGGAGGAAGTAATGGACAACACACTGTTACAGAAGCTGTGAAATTTGTTGTATACTTTAAAAAATTAAGAATATCACTCGATGTTTGTTTTTCTGGTCTATTATGTTGTTGATGCGCCAAAGCATATCTTTTCCAAAGATCACACGGTGTTTTAGTCTGGCGAGACGAGTGATAAATGGTATTATATACCCAGAATAAAAGGTTATTGCCAAAGGTGTTTAGCCAAATACCACGTCTGTATTTTAGCAGCAATCGCACACCCAAGGGCAGTATTTTTCGCTGTTGTGCCGACAGCGGAGGCACAATAACCCCTACCTGCCCTGGTCGTGGGTTGGCTTGTGGTGCGTTGGGTGGTCCCATGTTTAGTATCTATTTGATTTGCATCCTCATTCCACACCAGTTTGAAGCATACGTTGGCGCACATACTATGTACCTGTGACTTGTATTCCTTGTTGATGTCAAATTGTAGGCCAAATGCTCCAACACTCCATCGCCGATCTCTGGATAGTCAGGCGCCAATGTTCGAATTTCTCTACTCCTCGCCGTTCTCTCATGGATTTATTTACCCTTTGTTTCAGGAGTTATAATTGTGAAAGCAGAATGTGAACAGGGTGGTTTAAACCCGTTTGCTCGTGCGTTGACGCTAAGACCCTATCATTGTATTGTGTCTGTGGCAGAGGCTGAGCGTCCTACTTTCGTACGAGATGACAACGGGGGCGGCGCTGCTCTCAGGATGGGCACGTGGCACTCAATTTATTCGGATCAATAGCGTGGCCTACGTACCGAATCCAACGTCTGGGACGGTGATAGTGTTGTTGTTGTTGCTAAGAGTAAAATTTTACGAAGTTTTTAAAGTTTTGCGTTGAATCTAGCGCTTGAAGCCAGATGCGTTTTCCGCGATAGTTCCGCTTACGACATGATACAGTCAACTGTTGATTACTCGACTTTGAAAGTGGCCCAGCGCCTATGCCGATCATGATAGCAATGTCTGCCTCGCGAACAAGAGGTGCAGCATCTGGTGTGACTTCATTAAACAGTAACGTCTGGGTGAGAGGATTGTATTATCCATTTTGGTATTGTAACCTAGATCGGTCTGCTGGTTGGGGTTGAGCTCACGACAAAGCGGACTGTAGGAGGTTTTTCACAGGGCGCAATATGTGTATGAGGGCCAGTTCGGATATCCTGCTCCAGCGCATCCGGCCCCTCAAGAAGTCTGGTTAGGACAATATTCATAGTTGGAACCGGCTGCGGAAACAGAACTCAAATTAACACAGGTTCTTTGTTTCATAAGCTATCCGATGCGAAGAGAATGCAGATCCATGATCTGTTGATTAATCTAGCCGTTTATATGCGAGACCGCATTTCTTTCCGAACCATGTTAATCGGTATCGCCGACGGGAAGGTGCTTCTAAAGGTCAAGTGGTAAGACATAATTTAAAAACCCTGGAATTTCGGCACGCCAGATCCCGAACCAAGTCAAATTCGCGGTGCAGTGCGCTACCACGGGATGTGGCACCATACATCGGCGACCACCTACTGATAAAGGAATTGATGGCAACGGGAAGATGCTTTTTACGGTGTCAGTGCGTTCAAGATTTATGATACCAACATGATTTTAAAAACAGCGTTTTTAATAGTATTTCCCTGAATAGACAGGCATTTCTTTAGAACTCTGCCTTGAAAATGGCAAAAACTATTTTGTTGCAAATATCATTTCTAGTCTCAATCTGTGTGTTGCCCTGAAGATTTTCCATACTTCTATCCAGTTCTTCCTCCCTTTCTTGATTGAATGAAGTTTCTACACTTTCGTCTTCCTGTGACAGTTCTTCTTTGGGGTCGCCCATGTCTTTCAGTCCAATGTCAAAACCTCTTCAGCCATATCGGTGTATGCAGGTGCCTAATGACTATCAAAGGAAGGATGCATGAACTTCAACAGCAATACCACACTTCAGCATGTCTCAATACGGCAACGAGCTCGATCGATTCAGCACGTTCCTCCAGAGCACCACCGTTGTCACAATTAATCCAGCACCCAGGCACGAACGACCAGAACCAGCAGTTCGTCTTCCCATCTCCCAACATCACTAACAGCAATGTTATTGTTCCTGACTAGCATTCACAATCGCGTTGAATATAGGTGCAGTCGCTGAAAACGCCAGCTGTACAGTCGTGGGAATTTCGGCTGCGCAATCATTAGGAAAATAAGGGACAAGCTTTAGAACATTGAGCTGACGCGCATCGATGAAGCAGACTTCTGGACGTCTGTAAAGACCTCTAGCTAACGGATAAAGAGAGGACCAATGCGTTTTACTTGTGTATTCAAAACCGGCGAAGACAGCCGCTATATATGTCGGTGCTGACTATGCCGTGGCTGCCGTTGAACCCGACGCGTATATGGCAAAACCATTTGGAAGGTCCCTTGTGCCACTCGACTTCGAACTGCCAGGTGACCACATGCCCTATCAGTACGGCCTTTAAGACCATCTCACCTTTAAGTTGACTTTTAAATACAATGGCCGCGTGATACGGAGGACAAATAAAGAGGCGATCTACGCTATTAGCAAACATTTGCTAGATTACGACTTCGTGTCCCACCTGAAACTGGCCCTAGTGATACGGCAGCAATATATGGGAAAGTGGCATCCGGCATTCGCTAGTCCTGCGCCACCGATGAATTTTTGTTAATAAGAAAGAACCTGCCAGGAACTTAAACCCCATTATCCCTGCAATATCCATAAAGGCCATCGTACTTTTCTTTGAGAACCCGACACGAGGCACAAGATTGTCATTGACGACTGAGGGTGTCCCAAACTTGATCTATGTCCGGCTTGACGACTGAGGGTGTCCAAACTTGATCTATGCCCGGCTTGACGACTGTGTCCCGAACTTGATCTATGCCCGGCTCAGGCGTTTCCAACAGCGGGAGAAGGCTTTTAGATTTATGTAGCTAGAGAACATAAAGGACGTGGAGCTACTGACGATTGATATGGTCGCTTTTTATACAGGTTCGCATTAATCACTGATATGGAGAATACAGAAAACCACGAGCACTAAGAGTTTGGACGACGCATAGAAAATGCGAGTGATGGGTTTTCGCTCCAGACTGCGGCAAGAGCATTTTCATTTCAAAACGGAATTTTATGGCAACTTTGATTTCGTCGTCACGATCTGTCCTACTATTTACTTGTTTTTTTTTTTATTTTTTTATTTTTATTTTTTTAAATTTTTGTTTGTTTCTTTTTCTTGTTGCTTTTGGTTTTTTAACTTAACTAAAACCATGTTTTCATCTATTATTGTTCACTTTTTAAATGAAATATTCGTTTGATGTATAAAATATTCCTTTTCATCAGCGCACATTTTCATATTTGTTCATTTTCTAAATTTTCCCCGAAGACAGAATTATTCATTAACTTAAAAACTCTTCTTCGAACTCATTGGTTGCCCTTTTTCTCAAGCTGCAGTAAGTTCAATATGTACATTTAACCAGGCCTCTTGGACGAATATAACTGCTCTACGAATCTTCTTAGTGTTATTTCTAGCTGAAGATGCAGCTTTAAATTTTGATAGCTAATAAAATATATTTCTTAGCATTTTACCATACGCAATAATTTAGGTATTGAAGGTTTTCTGCCTTTTTATCTCCTATCCTTTCTTTTGTAAAGCAAATAACTTATCCTCACTTGGAATTTTTATGTGGCCAAATGCAGATTTTTATAATAGTCGATAGTACTTCAAACTCTACTTCCAGAATTCCTTCAGTTTCAGAATCATCACTTTAAGACCTCAGTTCTTCAGTTTATTTTATTTCTTCGTCATCTGTCAGTTTAAAGTTTCTAACTTACACGAGTAGGCATAAAGTTAAACCACACAAATTATTGGATTAAGGTACATAATATACGACCTTCACCTTTATGTATCGCATTCTCTCGGTTGTTTCTTATGTTCTTATCATGGCCCTAGTAATAATACTCATGTTTTTATTAAGCATGTTTTTCTCGGTATCATACTGATGCCTTTTCAGATTCCAGATTTAATCATTAAATACATTTCATTATCTATTAGCAATTCTAATTATATCTTATTTAATTTCAAACTAGCATCGCGGACTAGTCCGAGCAAAGCAAGATAACTTGCTGGATCAAGTTTGTAATCATTGATGCACACAGATCTAACTTCCTCAAACATATCATATACCATTAAAGCATGGTTCGTTACGTAGTTGTCGTGAAGAGTGCCAATAGAACTTCGTGATAAATGTTTGATAAATTCTTTAACATACTGGTAATCCTCTTAAAAAATTCCTGATTCGGTCAATTTTTACCAGTTGGATTTAGTTCAAGTTTATTAAATCTTTCACAGGAATGCATGTATATACATGGATAAATATCTTTTCTCGGAAACTTCGAGAACTAGTTCCCTCTGCTCTGTTTATCCTGCAAATATGTTACTGTTGCTACGAATTTTCGTCCTTTGATTTTTTGCAAATTCATGCAGCTATTGACCTACAAAACGATAACTATCTCGAAATCTTATTATTCTTTCTAGAAAACTCCCATAGGCTTTATCTCAAACGTATCAACCATAAAATATTTACTAAACGAAATTTTAGTTTTCATCATTATTTAGTATTATTTAGTATGATTAATATTTTTTGATAGGAAGGTTTTAGTAATCAAATGAGTATCGTATCCAGATGAATTATGAATAA
>JAECUM010031063.1:0-25425 GCA_016617855.1 Megalonaias nervosa
TGCTAGTGCCATTTTTATAAGTCTTTGGTATGATTCGGCCGGGGATCGAACCCGCGACCTTCCGCATACGAGGCAGACGCTCTAATCACTTAAGCCACCGGAGCGGTCGATGTAGCAAGAGATGTTCGCATGTTCGTGGGTCTAATAAAACATGGCAATATTTCAAACAAAAGTATTCTTTCGACATTTTTGAAATATTATTAGGGGAAAAATTTCAGCACTGATACGGAGCATGTGGAAATTGAAAAAAGGAGATGAGTTCGTAATATTGCGTACTGCCGACGTGATGGATTGGATATCGACGATTCAGCTTTTATTTCACTGGAAGTTGGAATTCAGAATATCATATCCAGGAAATAAGTCTTGTCATGAACAACTGGAAATGCAGTCAGTATTGTGGACAATTGGAAATGCAGTTAATATGTGGACAACTGGAAATGCAGTCAATATTGTGGACAAGTGAAAACTGCAGTCAATATTGTGGACAATTGAAAATGCAGTCAATATTGTGGACAATTGGAAATGTTGTCAATATTGTGGACAATTGAAAATGCAGTTAATATTGTGGACAGTTGGAAATGTTGTCAATATTGTGGACAGTTGGAAACGTTGTCAGTATTGATGAAAAGTAGAGGCAGTCAGTATTGTGTTTCCGAAACAGATTTTAATCCATAGACATGAAACGACTCACATTATATTAAACAATTAATTGAGCTGTGAACTGAAAAAGGTACCGATCTCGAGGTAAAATTTTGAAACAGGTCATTGTTTAGAACACGGGCGTCCTTGTTACATTTCTAGAATTATAATATATATATATATATAATACTGTAGACCTGATCGATACGAATCTCTACTTTAAATAAGTTTTACCCTGATTTCATGCTTAATATATTTGATTGCGCCTGGTATTTGAATATTACGACCATTAAGGCATGTTTACGCCTAAAAGATAATTCTGATAAAAGGATCTATTATGTATCAACTGCTAGGGACAAAGATAATACAGATAACAGCAGCACCTTTGAAAAATAAAAACTGCGTGGACAGAAGATTCTTTTTCTTACAATTATTGTTTTCTTTGGTTTCGTGTAGGGAGAAGGCTGATATTTTTAGTCGTAGTTAGAGCGGCTGTTGATGATGAGGACGCTAAGCAGGAGTACTAGGAGCAGGAGGGTGAGATTCAAAGTTATTATGAATGTTGTAGGAAATTGTCGCTCAAATTTGCAGTGTAATATTACCTACTTTTATCACACTTGTTTCCATCACGCGAACATCAGTTTTCGCCCTTGTTCTGTCAAGCTCTAACAGCTGTCGTGCATTGTTAAGCACATTTGGTAAGGCAGGAAGATGATTGAAATAAGAAACTCCAGGAGGAAAATGTAAGTGTTACGTTCATTAATGACTTTTTTAAAGACAACGATCGCTGTTTTGTATTTAATGAGAGAAAACTACTACAGCATAAAAATTAAATTCAAAGAGCACTGTCAACAAAGACCGCTCCCGTGGTCTAAGTGGCTAGAGCGTCCCTCTCGGATGTGGGATGTCGCGGGTTCAAAACCCCGGCAGAGTCATACCAAAGACTTATAAAAATGGCACTAGCAGCTGCCTCGCTAGGCGCTCAGCATTAAGAGGTTTGCATTAGGGTGGTCGGCCTGTTGTCAGCATAATGTGACTGGATGGGACATGATACTATATGTCTGCGGCATGATTCCCCAGAGCTAGACATCACTATAAACCGCCACACTGCAGACATCGTAGCGATTTGACTTAAACAGTGTTAAAGCGACGTTAAAAATCCAAATCACACATACACACTGTCAACAGAACACGTGTATAACGTGCAGTCTAATACTGTATCAAAACTATGACCCCATTATTCCCGTTGTCCGTGCCTATTTGCAATGTGCATCACCTTTCTTTAATTAAACTCGAGCATATTTGTGTGTGTGTGTGTGTGTGTGTGTGTGATTTGGATTTTTAACGTAGCATTTAACACACATCGTACTTTCGTGGGCAGTGCGTGGGTGTTAGCAGTGTTGATGTCTGAGCTATCTGTTTTATTTACGTTAGACGCAAGTCCTTGAATTGCACTATCGTGAGATGTGAACATGAATTAATCGTGTATGTAACTGACCTGAAAACCTTGTTAATAGAATGGAAAGATAATCCTTCACTAATAATATAACTTTTTTCATCGTACGAAAAACAAATTCAATCCAAATCAGATGTTCTTAACTTTTATTTTTCACACGAATATCAACGTTATATTTTACATTTCGCTTCCAACTGCATCAGATTTTGTTTGCTATTTTGAAATAACTTTTATCTGCATATTATTCTCATCAAACATATGCCTAGTGGCTTAAGGCACTCGCCTTTCCAGATCACTCACATCTCACCTCTGTCCGCATGGTTTCGAGTCTCGGTTCTGCTAAAGCGGGTACGTGAGAAAGCTTGACAGTAGCTTGTAGTGGGTCGGTGGTTCTTCCCACGGCTTTCCCGGGTTCTTCCTCCACCAAATATGCTGACCGTCATGAAAATCCTGTCAGGTGATGAAAACTGACCTTACTCTCACAAACCAAATAGCAGGTGTAAAGATTAGACTTTTCCCATTTCATTAACACCATTTTAAATAATGTCGAATTATACTGCCTGCCAGTCAGAAGGGGGGCCCCTAGTGGCCGAGTGGTCTAAAGCGCTCTCCGTTACGGATCACTGCCATCTCACCTCTGTCTGCGTGGGTTCGAGTCTCGGATTCGGCGAATGTGGATATGTGAGAAAGCTTGCCAGTAGCTTCTCGTGGGTGGGTGGTTCTTTCCGGGGATTTCCCAGTTTCTTCCTCCACCATTAATACTGGCCGCCATGTATAGCCTATCGTGTGCTGCAAAATGGCGTTAAGCCCTACAACAACAACAACAACAACAACCAGTCAGAAGGGAGGAAAAGAAGAAGAGGATCTCGGGATGAAAGAGAATAAGTAGTGAACAAAACAAGAGAATAAACTTGATGAGAAAAACATGTAGATGAAAGTTCTTTCAAAATAGCAAGTAATAATTGGAAGTGATCTGAGATAGTTGAAAGCGAAATTTAAAGTATATATTTCTTTCAAAAGAAAGAAAGTAAATAAAAGTTAAGAATATCAAATTTGGATTGCATTTGTTTTTCTGTACGATGAAAAAAGTTATATTATCAGTGACTGATCAGCATTCCATTCTGTGAACAAGGTTATCAGATCAGTTACATACACGATTAATTCACGTGCACCTTTCATGATAGTGCAGTGTAAGGTTTTGCGTCTAACATAAATAACATAGATGGTCGAGATTTAGATCAGACAGTTACACGGTTAACTCCCACGCAATGCTCACGATAGTACAGTGTGTGTTCTGCGTGTATCATAAATAACGCAGTCTACCCAGACGGAGGAAAAACAAAAACCGGAATGAGAATGGTTGAAAGGTATGAAAAGTCTTTTTTTTTTTTTAAGACGTACCGTTTAAAGAGGATACTGAAACTAAAAATATGTTTCTAAAAATATGAGTCGTTTGATTCTAGCAGCTAACAAGTTTTCCGGTTCTTCATGAGAGTAAGTGGAATAATCGTCAGTAAACAAGTTTAAATTATTATCGAAATTGTCGAGAACGTTTCATTCCGTTGATATACATGCTTTTCAAGGATCTTTATCAATAGCAATAATTATAGTTATCCCACAAAAATAGTCGGAGAAAAATAAATCTTTAGCATGATCCTATGCTTTTTTATTCAACTATCTTATAGTAAATCTCTCAGAGCGTTTAACTGCAATTTCTGTAGAAATTCTCATTGTACTCAAATTTAATGTTCTTATTTTACTTGGATACTCGTATGGTATGTATGATATTACAGCTATCAGACAAAACATACAATATCCTTCCTTAGTGTATTAAAAACATGATCGAGTTCAATTAAAGAAAGATGAAGCACATAAAAATACGTACGGACAACGCAAATAATGGAATCCCTGTTTTAATACAGTATTTGGTGTGCACGCTATTCACGCGCTCATTTGACAGTGCCCTTTGAATTTAATGTTTCTCTCTGCAACAAGTTTCTGTCACTAAATAGAAAACTATGATCTTTGACCTTTGTCTTTATTAATGAACGCAAAACTTACATTTTCTTGCTGGAGATTATTGTTTCATTCATCTTCTTACGTTATCTCATTTGTTATTTATGCAGGAGAGTTCTCATGGATTATTATAACATTCTAGGGGCAATGGGACTGAAATACATATGACGACTTGTTCGATAAAGTAATTTAATAAAGGTCAAAACTGAAATTGAAATTGAAAGCCTGCGTCCGACCTGCCTTTTCAGTAGGGAGTATCCCAATGCACGGTTTTCCTAACTTCTATAACGGGATGATTTTTCCTTCCCTTTGAGACATATATATCTGTATTCGGTCATAATTCGGTCCCCCTGCATCTGGCATTTTTTGTGCCAGCATTTTCGACGAAAACGACCAGGTTTGCACGGGCAATTCCGTTTCGCTAATTTACAGATTGTCTACTATATGTTTTGTCTTGGTGGTGTCAGTTTGCGTCATGAGAACTGTATCTGTACAACCTGGCGCCATCGCCAACAGAATGTATGACAGTAAACAGTACATCGGCCATGGATAAATAGAGCACAAGTTGAACGTGATGGCTATTACATCGCTACCTCTTTCACTTTGACTGTTTATTCCGACGTGTATTTGGCGGACAGAATAAATAAATAAAAACAGATTTATAACTCCTTTATATGGAAGTAACACCATTCTTTGAGAAGATTAACAACTACCAATACTGGTCAATGCGTCTGATTCAATATTTGGCTCAGGGGATCATAAAGTGTTATTGAATATAAAATTATTAAGGATTATTTATCACTTTTAATCTAGAGTCATTATATCTTCGAAAATTGTGTTTTAACTCTGTAAAGTGAATTTGTTGCAATATGAGCCGTATACGGGCATGTTGGTTCAATGGAAGAAAACTCATGTTATGCCAGGTCTCAAGTGAATCGAAAAATAAGCATAACAAATATTTGAAACCTTTAAGGGCGAAAACTGATGTACATGTGATAGAAACAAGTGTGATGAAAGTAGGTAATATTACACAGCAAATCTGAACGACAATTTCCTACAACATTCATAATACCTTTAAATCAAACCCTCCTCCTCCTTCTCTTGCTTAACGTCCCCATCATCGACACTCGCTCTAACGAAGACTAAAATATCAACCTTCTTCGAGAGGAACAACAAAGAAAACAATATTTGCAAGACAAAGAATATCATATTCCAAGCATTATTTTATTTTTCTTAAGTGCTGCTGTTGTCTTTGTCAATAGCAGTTGATATAAAGTTGAGAATTTTGTTTATTACAAAACATGTTAGGCATAAACATGCATTAAAGGTTCCGACGACATTCAAGCCAATCATATTAAAGACAAAATCGGGGGTGAAACGTATTTGAGGTAAAGATTCATATCTTTACAAAATGCATTTTACAAAAATATAATTCTAGAAATCAGACAAGGACACCAATACATTAAAATACTACCTGTGGGTACGGCATTGAATATTCTGCACCCTTGAGATAGGTATCTTTGTCAGTTCGCAGCTCAATTAATTGTTTAATATAAAGTGAGTTTTTCCATACATGTAGATTAGAAACTATTTTGGAAGCACAATATCAATACGGGGCACACTCTTCAACAAACGGATTGAATTTGTTGCCAGACATTCAAGAACTTTTCTTTCCGTTGATATACATGTTTTCAAAGAATTTTACAATCAGTAACAATAAAAGTTTTCTTAAAGTTTGACAATGCCATTAATGTATTGGTAATGTGGGCCATAGGCCCATGATGCTACAGTTACACAACGATACTGCAACGATATAGAGCGCCATATTAATAATAGATTTAACACATTGTAGTGAAAAAGGAAAGACAAAATATAGAAATATGTGTAGAAGAGGAAACAGAACTAGCATTATATAACCACATAGTTGTTATTTTCCATATAGGTAGAGAAAAAAATAAATCAATCAGTAAATCAATAAATAAATAATAACTTAGTCAATTGTACATTTGATCCCTTCTGTGGAATATTGAAAATACGTATTATGAAAGTTGAGAGATTATGACATGATTCTTTCACTTCATCAGAGAACAGAAGATTTCTTCACATGGGAGGGTTTTTTTTTTTTGGTTTTTTTTGCTAACATTTTCTGGTATGAATCTGTTTCTAAGATTTATATAAAAAAGGGTACTGTAAAACAATGTGATCTTCGTCTTCTATTTTGCTTATATCGCATAACATACACATGCGTTGTTTTTGGTATTTTTGCGGTGGGGAGAGTGCCATTATACCGTCCTTCCTTTGCAACTAAGTTATGAGCAGAACAACAGTCTGCGAATGCATTTTGTAGATGGGTAGGTAAATTAATGGTTGTATAAAACTGAACTGAAAATGTATCATACAACGTACTGTTGTGATATGCCTTTTTTTATTTATTTACGGCTGAATTCCAATCCTGAATTAAATTGTCTTGTCCGAATTTCAACAAAAATACTTTTTCATCTCCTTCATTCTGTGCGAACCAACTAAAGCCAAACCCATATCTGAACAGTATGTCTTAACTTTAAAAAACCCATGTAACTTTATCCGACTCTTCCATTTCTTTCAGCATAATAGAACATTTCTTGGATTATCATCCATTCTCATCAACCTAATCCAGTACTTCACACATTTACAATAATAATTAAAACAAAGTTGTAGATTTCCACATACCTCTCGTGATAAAATGGAGTACATGTATGTATGTCTCGGAAAATTTAGACGTCTAATGCAGAACCTACCATTTACTTTTTCCGTTGTATATGAATATTTAAAAATACCCACAAATTCCAGCCGCATAAGTTAATACAGGTGTGATCATAGCATCGAATAGTTTGAAAGCCTCTGTCACAGAAAATTTGCCTAACTTATTTTGAATAATGCTTGCTGTATGTAGAGACTTGTTTGCTTGAATTGCGTGTTCTTGCTTTGCTTTCGCCCATATAAGTTTAGGGGTGAAATGCAATCCCATGTTTTTATACCCAGTTACGGTGGGGATATGCTTACCCGTATAATACCTTGTTTTCGTTACTCCTCAGAAATCCACCGTTTCTGTATGCATAATTTTAGTTTTATCTAAATTAATACACATTCCACTGTTTTCACAGAGTGTCTCCAAATATTAATGTGCCTTGGTAAAGAACTAACTATATCAGCACAGTTTGCAACATCATCAGCATACAAGAGCCCACCAATGTCAGAAATTTCTTCTGTAATAAAGATACCATAATGACAATTTTGTCGGAGGTCTGATACATAATCATTTTTATAAATAGATTGAAATAAATGGGCTTAATACTCAGCCTTGTCTAGTGCCAGTATTACAGATGAAGAATTCTGTATTGTGCCCTTTCTTCTGCATGCATGAACGTAGATTATTGTATATCGAGTCTAGAACTTTACACAGCTCTCCACCGAAACTTTGTTGACCAAGCAAGTCAGTAAATTTACATGATCAGTAGACTCAAAAGCCTTGGAAAAGTCTACAAAAAGACACTAGAAACGATCTCTTTCTTTACTCAAATATTTCTGATCCATTGCTTGAAGCGAAAATAATATTATTTATTGCTGAGTAGCATTTTGCGGAATCCCGTTTGCGCTTCTTCAATTTCTTTGTAATTAGCTTCGCACCACTGAATGAGGAGTTGGTTTAAAATACTTGTAAATATGTATCCAAGATATCGATGAGAGTCATACCCCTGTACTTATTAGAATCATCCGAAGAGTCCCTTTGTGTAATGGGACGATAATGCTTTCGCCCCATGTTTAGGGAAGTGCAGGTGTAAAACATTGCGTTAAATAATTTGACTAAATAAGGACATATATTTGGAGTCGTGATTTTTATCACTTCGGCTATTATTCCATCTGGTCAAACATACTTTCCTGATGTTAGGGTACGGATACTTTTGGGAACTTCGGCTTCAGAGAGAGAAGTTTCAAGAATCAAAGGCTTCATTCATAAAATTGAAACACTGGATAATTTTTGAGTCATTACGATACGGTAACGATCTGTAGTACTCATACCATTGGCGACACAAGGTCCTACAGTTACTGCATGGCTCACGCGCATGTAATTGATTAGCTTCCAAAACTTTGAGACATCTGACCTTGATTATATTAATTCCTTTTCCTTTTTCACTCGAATCACATTTTTGAACCTATTTCTACTTATTTTGTAAACTGTCAGAGTTTGAATGGAACTGATAAATCTAAATTTATGAAGTGAATATGTTTTCTGACCCCTTTTGTTAGATTATATTGTTTATCCCACCCAAAAGATTGTGATTTTGTACATTTGTTACAATGAAATTTCTGAGTCCTAAAGTTTCCCTCACTAGGGAATGGATCACTGTCTTCAGTCATTAATAAACCTAAAATTTACATTCTCTTACTGGCATTTATAGATTGTTTTAATTACCGACATTAAGTTACCACAAGCAACCTTTATCACTACATGGCTGCAATACTGTTATGATACCTACTATGAACGAGATATCTGATGCTATCAAGAAAAGGCCGAGGTCAGGAATTTAGGTATAAAAAGTAAAATCTAAAGCTCTTTGCATAATTAAGTGTATTCGATAAGTTTTGTCGTAAAATGAACCGACACACTAAAGTTAAGAGATTGCAAGATCTTCGTTTATCTATGACGATTCTAAGGAGAACAGCCACCAATATCTATTACTGTATGAAACCTTTGAGTACACAGACATTAAATTCCAAGGAGACCTATCAACAGAGCACTTGAAAAGCGTATATTCCTAACAGTGTATTGAAATAGGAATGCACCAAATATTGTCGTTGTCCATGCCGATTTGTCACGTGATTCATATGATTCGTAATTCACCTATTTTCTTTTTCTTTCTAGTACGTTGATTTATTTATTGGTTAGTTAAATCGATCTACTCCAACTGCTGCTTGTTCGTTTATTTGTTCAGAGATTGTTTTTCTTTGATTTTAAATCGTATATTTTTTAAAGGCTGGCTGTTGCAATCGTCGATATATCTAGTTAGATTTTTAATTGTTAATGGTCATCTAAAATAGGTCAGAAAAAATCAATTATCAGTAAAACTTGAATACGTGTATGTATAATTTAACTCTCTCTCTCTCTCTCTCTCTCTCTCTCTCTCTCTCTCGTGAAAATTCATTTCTTAAAGGTGATAAAAGCATCATTTTCTTCGCAAAGATGCAAGTAAAATCTACCTTTTCTCTTCAAGTGCATGCACCTTTGAATCTATTTTTCATTGGTCGAGTTCGATATGTTGCACATTGATAAGCAGATTTGATGCTTGTTTATCGTACCTTCTACTCTTTACTGTAAATGTATATATATATAAAAATTTAAATGGTAGTTTTTCGTTGTATAATATAAATGTCTTGACTACGAATTCATGCCATAATTAGCTGCCTTAGAAAGGAAACTGGCCGTAATGGTATAAAACTTAAAAAGAAGCTTTAAAATGACAACATTGTATACATCCTGTCGAGTCAGTCTTTCACCTCGATATGATGACACCTGTGCCGAGAAAAAGCAGCAAGTTCTTTCGGACTGGGGTCCATAGATGGTCATGTTAATAGAGTAACTTGTCTTTTCCTACAACCTTTGCAGAGCAAATGGAAAACGTACATGACAAAATCGATTTACTCAACAAATAGCCAACGGTTTGAAACAAGAGTACAATTCCATAAATCAATACTGGAGGTGTTTAAAAGGCACAGTCTACTATATAATTTCAAAAATTTTCTAAATGAACTCTATTGAATCCCGTAATTGAATCGAATACAAGCATCAATTGGACTATTTTAGGATGTGAAAGAAGAATGTGGAGACTGAACCTAGAGCTAAGACCATAACTTGCACATGATGCAAACTGGCACACTCGATTTTAGCTACCAGTGATACAGATATTAAGCAAACTTCATAAGGACAGAATACGGAGTTTAGCCTACATACTATATCCCATTTGGTTAGACGATCGAACTTTGTGTAAAGCATGCGGTGATTGAGTTAAGGATAAAACAAAAACATTTTCTGCTTGAGCGTATCGAATTGATGGATGCAAGGAATTGTATCTTCTGACCACTCGTGACTCAGTATATATTGGCGAATGACCAGTTGCTGCAGATGGTGAAGATATATCACAAGATAGCAGAAACTTGTAATGGTTAAATTACGATATATCTTAAACATATACAGACGCAATGTCAACAAAATAAGAGCCTGACAATAACAATCTTAAAATTGTATGTCGATTGCATACTTGTACTCTTTCTATTGAATTCATTTTCTGCATTGATGATATAGTTGGAATGTAATGAATCTCTTTCAGAAAGGAAATAAAGAGAGTAATACATACACACATACATACATACATACACAGATGCATGCATGCATGCATCCATTCATGCATCCATCATCCATCCATACATCCATGCATACATACATATACATTCATAAATATCTGGACCTGATTATCTCGTCTTCTGCCTCTATAATAGCAAGTATTACCGGTCATATTTAATTGCAACTTTCTATTTGGTTTTATTCTTTCACTGGAAGACCTCTATCTTTCATGGTCATTCCTTCTATTGTACATAGTCTTACGAAATATTCCATGTCGACTGAAAAATGATAATATGAGCAGACGAATATTTGTTCCTTGGAAGATGTGCCAAAGAGAACACCTAATCCGTAGCTGGACAGTAAGAAAGTTTCCACTTAGAATTCCAAATCAATAGATGGACAATCAAAACAGCACTACAGAGAATGCCCAATCTGTTCATGGACACTCAGAAAAGTACCTCAGAGAACGTCAAATCTGTACATGGACACTCAGAAAAGTTCTACAGAGAACGCCAGATCTGTACATGGACACTCACAAAAGTCCAAAATGAATGCCAAATCTGTAGATGGACGCTCACAAAACTACCATAGAAAACGCCGAATCTTTGAATGGACACTAACAAGGTTAAAGCAAATGACGCCAAATTTGTGGAAGGACACTTAAAACAGCAAGTGCAAACTTTGTCTTTCTAATAAGGAAATTCATTCATACGAACCCTGCGATTTGACGAGTAAAAACAAGAAATGCTTTTTCGGTGATATATAGGTAACAAGTGATCTGAGGGGACAAAAGGAAAAAAAAATTTTTTTTGTGCCATAGAGGTAACGGGTGATTTAAAGGAAAAAAGAAGAGGAACACTTTCTAGATTCTGTTTTAATAATGTACGTTTAGAAAGCTGTTGTGTGAAATTGTAAATAATACAGCAATTTGTAATCGATGGGAGATAACTTTTAAAATCTTCACCCAGAAATCAATATGTTCCTTAATTTACTTCCCTGTATATGTCGAGTTTACAGTTCGATCCCAGATATAGAATGAAAGACCTTTTGTGATATATATATATATATATATATATATATATATATATATATATATATATATATAAAATGCAATAAACTGACGGTACAAACAAGTTTCTCTCTGGCCACAAAACAGACAGACCAATCGATAAACACAGAAAGCAGATCGCGCTGAAGTTACGCAAGTTGTAATAACTATTTCTACTGGCACAAAACCTTAAAAATGTTTGTTGTTTCGACTAGTTTCAGTTTGACTGATGATGTTTCACATCTGTTTATATCGACCTACAAATGGCTGAGCCATATCGCCATCTGCGTTTTATGCAAATTGGTGTAACCGTAAATCGTGGTCCGGATATTTCATTGTTTTAATGGTCATTATAGGTGAGTGAGTGATTAATGGGCAAAGTGAATAAATTATTTACATGCAAATGTGATGGCTGTAAAAAAGGATGCTGATTTTATTTGCGCGTGGTTGTCTTTTTCTAGTCTTCCCGATTTAAGCCGCTTGGTTTTAATGTTCTAAGGCGGCGTATGTAGCGACTAGGGTTGCGAGAAATTGCAGTTAGTATATTACCACACTGAAAGTGTGGCCAGGGGAAGTGAAGTGTTCTGCATCTGGGCCTTCTGTCCAGCTTCCGTCTTGTCATCCAATCAGATCTGTGAATATATATATATATATATATATATATATATATATATATATATATATATATATATATATATATATATATATATATATATATATATATATATGTATATAGTCTCATTCTCATTCAACAAAATTTCCATAGAGACATTTAAGATTAACACAATCCTGGTTTAGCTATATTACCGATTTCTTTTAATTGAGTTTCTTTATTTCTGTCCGAAATATTCGCATTCACCACCTATGTGGTAAAATCCTTCAACATTATTTGTACTTAGGTGATAAATATGAATATAGCTATTAAGTATTTGGGTGTTGATAAAATGTCTTGTAAAATGTTGTGTGGTCTACTGACTTTCCTGTCAACTTATAAGCCACTTTACCAGATTTGATATGAAGCTCATTTGGGCGTTGCAATCGCTGGTATAGACCATTACCAGATTAATGCTTGGGCTGGATGTCTTGGAGTCATGTGAGAGTCCTCTTAAATGAAAATAAACGCATTTTAAACATGAGATTTCAAGCTAGACTGAATTATTGTAGTTTTTACATGCCCTTCAGTCATAAGAAGGTTGGCTTAGATGTCTTGGAATCAAGTGAGAGTCTTACTGAATAAAAACAATCGCTCTTCAATCTAAGAAATTTTGAACTGGCATAAAAATCTATAATCGCTGCACAGTCTTACTGGCGATACAAAACGTTGTCTAGGACCAAAGGTCAAACCAGATACTGGAGTAGTCGATATTCTCACCTCCTCTAGTAATGTTTTTATTCTTTTGATTCCAAAAATCGATACAAACTATTTCCATTGTTTTAGGACAGTTAATATCTTGTTTTTCTTCTTCAAAATGAGTTTTTATTAACCTAACATGTTAGACATTAAAGAATGAATATACGAACGCTACTCTTTTAATTTTTTGCTTATTTACTTATTTGTCTAGGTCTACACAATGTTCAACTCCAAGAGGTTGGAATCTCCTTGGCTCTGAGTGGGGTTGCTGTGGCAACTATGATGGTTGTTGTGAGTACGCATCCATCATTTGCTATATGCACGACGCCATGTGCCAATGTTGTGGCTCCCCGTTATGCGGTCCGAAATGTCGACCTGAACAAAGTTGCGGTCAGAAAGAGATCCACTGGAACCCGGGTCCGACATTGGAAAAAACTGCAACCACAACAGATGTCAATGAATTTGTGACCGAAAAGAGGGAGTTTATGTCAATGGAATTCATGATGGATGAGGGACGGTTTGATGAAAAAGAAAAAGACACTCAGCAAGAGGCAGAAAACAAAGAGGACAAGGGTGTTGATGGCGAGGGAAGTGGGGAGATACCTGAACAATAATTAAAGATTAAATGTCCGTCAGGCGAATATTGCGGAGATAAAGAAAGTGGTGTGTTCCATTGAGATTTTTTAAAAATATTCAACCTTCTTATCTGAATTGGTTGATTAACAAGGTACTTTTAATTTATCTTTCTTTATTTTATGTTGACATCACAAAGTTTATCCCTCCACCTCCAGTCCCAACTACTTTACTCGCACCCCCGGGGCCCAGAGAAACACTAACGGGTGATTAAAACATAAAGACGAATGCAAAACAAAAATAGCAAAGTCTGATCATCCAATTTGTTATACGCCATATAATTCTGCTTTTAGTTTTTTAATGGTTTTTCTAAATTTGTCTAAATTTGTAAACACGATAATTGCACTTGTGTTTAATATCGCAACTAAGAAGACTGCCAAATAATAAAATAAGGAATATAAGTTAGCACAAAAGAACATTAGAAATGGACGAATGATATAGGGCTGTCTATATATGTCAGTGTAATGTAATTCTGCGTAATAGTATAAAAGTGTTTACTCTTCATCTGAAGCAAGTCTTTAAAAACTCTTTAAAAAATATATATAATACAATGCAGCCAATAGTATGGCTCAAATTAGAAAGAGTTCTTAACAAATGTTCAAATTTCCTTGAATTTTTTCTTAGCGTCTTTTCACGTTATTTATCATTTGTGATCGTACGCACCGCCTCCCGTTTGACTCCGTGCATGGTATTTTTCAAAAGGAGGTAACTCTCAAAACACATCTCGTACAGTGTTTGTTATATTAATATTCAAGAAGAACTTGAGTGACAACTCGGCAAAAAATATTTGAAAACATTTTATGCTTATTTTCAATTATAATTTGTATTTCAGCTTTTGTATACACTGTGTAGGGCAGGGGTCTCAAACACGCGGCCTGCGGACCGCATGCGGCCCGCCAAGCAGCATCCTGTGGCCCGTAAAATGATTGGCGTCACAAGGTGTCATGAGAGATAACAAAGATGGTGCGGCCCTTGAGACATCGAAAATGCCCTCATGTGGCCATCAAGGTGGTTTGAGTTTGAGACCCATGGCGTAAGGTATATAAGCAGAATATACATTTATTCAAACTTTGTTGGACAAATTGAAAGAGTTATAATAATTTACAGATATTTCCTGGTTTACATGGATATAATTATGACCAACTGTTGATGTAAACGAATTTGTGTAACTACTCTGAAGCAGTACCAGTCTACGGTGTATAACAACTCTGAAGCAGTACCAATCTACGGTGTAAAACTAATCAGAAGCAGTACCAGTCTACGGTGTATAACTATTATGAAGCAGTTCTGTTCTTATATTTTCTTTTTTCTGTTACCATTATTATTCTAAACCCCTCTGACAAGTTTTCGCTAGAGAAATTTGTTCTTGGAAAAAGAATTTGCTAGTATATTTATCACATCTGCTATGATGAAATAAAATGTGGAAAAGAAGCCTAATCTCTAACTTATACTGAAAATATCATTTAAATAATAAAATTGACTTGTGTTATGAAGAATTTAAATATCAGAAGTATCAAAGCATGTTTACGTCTAATAAGATTTCTCGTAAAAAATAAGTCTCAAATTTGCATTAGATGCTAGTGATGAAGACGACAGCAACACCCAAGGTAAGGAAGTTTCAATTTCAATCTCGACCTATACTTAAAACACGTCATCGAACGTCAAATTTAAGTCAGCCCTTTGGCCCAGTCGTGGACAATGTTATATTAAACTCTCTCATGCATAGTTAAGCAGATAAAATAACGTAAGAAGGTGAATGAATCAATAAACTTCAGGAAGAAATTGTAGTTCTGCGTTCATCAGTAACAATTTTACAGACAACGATCACCATGATATGCTTACTCAGAGATACGTATTACAATATAAACATTAAATTCAAAGGGCGCTGTCAAACAGAGTACGTGTATAGCGTGCAATCCTAATACTGTATTAAAACTGGGATCGCATTATTCCTGTTGTCCATGCCTATTTGCTGTGTGCTTCATCTTTCATTAATAGAACTCGATCATATGTGATACGCATTTTGTAAAGAATTTTGTACATTTTAATGCGAGATCTTAGTTTTGTCTAATAGCTGTAATATCGATATACCATACGAGTGTCCGAGAAAAACATGAACATTAAATTTGAGGACAATGAGATTTCTTATGAGAGTTGCAATTAAGAGTCCTGTAAGATTTACTATTTAAAAAGGTAAATAAGAAGGCATAATAACATCGGGAAAATTATTTTTTTCTGTAATTATTTATTTTAGAAACACTTAAATTGTTTCTTGTGATAAAGATCCATTAACAAAATACGTGTATCGAAGGAATGAAGCGTTCTTAAAGGCTTAAATAATAAATTAAGTTTGTTTGCCGATGAGTATCCCCAATAGAATGTTAGTATCTAATAAGGTGTGTATTAGAAATCTCAAATTTGTATCATCTACTAATGAAGAAGATGATAACATCACCTGTTCAAGGATACTAGTTGTGTAAATATATACTCTCTCTGAAAGGTGTTTAAATTATTTTTCTGTGGTTATCTGTCTGTACGAGATAGGACTAAATCTCTTGTAAAATGAGCAATGTACCAATTCTAAGATAATACTAAATCACTTGTCAAATGAGCAATATACCAGTCTCGAGATAGGACTAAAACACTTGTCAAATGAGCAATATACCAATCTCGAGATAGGACTAAAACACTTGTCAAATGAGCAATGTACCAATCTCGAGATAAGACTAAAACACTTGTCAAATGAGCAGTGTACCAATCTCGAGATAGGACTGAATCACTTGTGAAAAGAGCAATATACCAATATCGAGATAGAACTAAAACACTTGTTAAATGAGCCATGAACACTTGTAAAATGAGCCATGTACCACTCTCGAGATAGGACTAAATCACTTGTCAAATGAGCCATGTACCACTCTCGAGATAGGACTAAATCACTTGTCAAATGAGTCATGTACCAATCTCAAGATAGTACTAAAACACTTGTCAAATGAGCCATGTACCACTCTCGAGATAGGACTAAATCACTTGTCAAATGAGCAATGTACCACTCTCAAGATAGGACTAAATCACTTTTCAAATGAGCAACGTACCAATGTCGAGGATGTAGAACACTGAATAATGAGCCCACATGTTATAGTTTGAAATCATGCCACTGGTTAGAATTTGGGCTTATGTTTTAATTCAAAAAGTATACGTTTCTTTAGTTTTATTTATGTGTATCTTTGACGACATGTGATGTGGATAGTGTAGTTCTGATCAATATGTTTCTTTTCTTCAAATGCTTTTCACCATGATTTCACGTTCACGTTCAATATGTGTGACTTGGTGCTTTTCACCATGATTTCACGTTCACGTTCAATATGTGTGACTTGGTGCTTTTCACCATGATTTCACGTTCACGTTCAATATGTGTGACTTGGTGCTTTTCACCATGATTTCACGTTCACGTTCAATATGTGTGACTTGGTGCTTTTCACCATGATTTCACGTTCACGTTCAATATGTGTGACTTGGTGCTTTTCACCATGATTTCACGTTCACGTTCAATATGTGTGACTTGGTGCTTTTCACCATGATTTCACGTTCACGTTCAATATGTGTGACTTGGTGCTTTTCACCATGATTTCACGTTCACGTTCAATATGTGTGACTTGCACATAATATTTAAATGTTGGAACCATTAAAGCACGGCTTCGCCTGACAAGGTTCTAATCAAATCTCAGATTTCTATCAACTATTAGTAACGAAGATGATATAGAAACACCAAAGATAACCAGAACTTAACGTTGAAGAAGGGAAGTTGTTCCTTCTTTCGTTTTGGCGAATATTTTTTTTACCCTTATGTTTTTGTAGGGGTGGGTGGGCATTATATTTTAGATGATATTAAAGCTGTTGTTAATGCTGACGATAATTAATATGATGATGATACTATTGATGATGATGAGGAGGAGGATGTGATTAATAATCATTCTTAATGTGGTAAGAAAAATGGTTCTATGTTGTTATTTTACCTCGTATACGCATTTTCTGTCATGGGAGTGTCGGTTCTCGTCTTCAAAGGTTTCAAATAATTTATATTATTATTATTATTATTATTATTATTATTATTATTATTATTCACGTGAACTTTGACATGACAAAGTTTCCCTCTAATGCTTGATTACGTCCGTACACGTCTAATCGTATTGCTGAAAATTGACCTTAAAAGGTCGAAATACTGCTTGTCCAAATGTAATGACGCAAAATTAGCGGTGAAAAATAATCCTCAATAATTTTATAACTGACAGCACTGCTTGATCCTTTGCACTGAAGTTTGAGTGGAGATAACTGAATATAATTTTAAACCAGATAATTAAATAATATTTGCGTTCGTTACGTCTCTAAAGCAGTTAAAAATCTACTTTTGATATTTGTTTTCTGTCAGGAAATTACACGCCAAAATAACCCCTCATGCGTTTGAAGTGTTGAATTAACCAAATTGCTAATTAATGCTGATTAATTGTATGTCTGTCTGTGCGCCTGCAACGTATTATACCTATGATCTGAAGTAGCATTAAAGGGCAAAGATACAATTTTTATGTCGAAAAACAGACGGCACCAAGTGAAGGAAGTAAACAGAGAAAATTTTAAATAAAGAAAACAGAATTGGCAGAGAACACCGGACCGGTTATTTTAAGGTCTTTTGTTGTTTTATTTTTTATATTTTTATTTTTAGGGTTGTGTTTTTGTGGGTGTGTGTATGATGTTTACTTTAAATTTTAGCCTTGACCTTCATTAATTTACGTCACCAATTAATGCATCATACGTAACTCGATCCATGTGTTGAGTTAAGCAATATGAAGCTTTCAAGCATAATTAAGTGCATTAGATAAGTCTGGTAGTTGAATGACCATATACATTACAGTTAAGGGATTGCAAGTTTTGCGTTTGTCAATGACGATTCAAAAGAAGACGACCACCATTTTCTATTGGTGTATGAAACCTTTGAGTACACAAACAGTAAATTCAAAGGACAACAGAGCACTTGAAAATAATAAGAGTGTATTAAAATGGCTCGTTGCCAATGACAGCTCAGTGACGTAATCATCTAATGATAATTACGAAACGGACTGTTTATTTACTGAACACTGATTTACAAACGTTTGATGATTGGTCAAAGCAGTGGTTAGTTGACTTTAATCCAACCAAAACTGAGGCAGTATTATTCTCACGTAATCTAGAAACGGTTTTCCCTGGACTAAAATTCAAAGCCGAAATCATCACTTTTGTTGAGTTCAACAAACATTTTGTCGTAACTTTTAGTAGTCTATCATACTGGACCAAGTTTCGTCAAATGATCGAACGTTCTGCAAAGTATGCAGCGACTGAGCTAAGAATAAAACCAAACATTTTCTGCTTAAGCGTATCGCATTGATGGATGCCAGGAATTCTATCACCTGACCACTGGCGACTCAATCTGACTTTCTGGCCATGACCGTGCCATATATCTATAGATGCCTCTAAAGAACAGAATGACAAATGACCAGTTGTTGCAGATAATGCGAAGATGATAAACCGCTAGATAGGAGACATTTTTAATGGCTAAATTATAAGATATGTGTAACATATATAATAACAATGTCAACAAAGAACCTGAAAATATTAATGGCATATTTGTATGCCGTACTCTTTATATTGAATTCATTTTCTGCATAGTTTGAATGTAGTGAATCTCTTTCAAAAAGGAAATATAGTCAATCAGTCATACATACATACATATACACCCACGCACGCACGCACGCACCCATCCATCCATCCATACACACGCTCACGCACGCACATGTACACACACAATCACACAATCACACACACACACACACACACACACACATACATTTTTATATTATCCCCGTAATAGGTTCACCGCTGGGTCGGAAAACCATCCCATGATCAACTTACATTTAAACATTTCTGGTTATCAAATAACTAGGGACAATAAATATAATGCACAAAATTAGAAAAGACACGCTCACACAGATACATGCACACATATAGCACGTGATCTCTTTTGACACACAAATGAGACTGGCACAGGTAAACAGTTTGTAGGTTACATAGACCTCACAATATTACGGTACTGGTTACTGTTTACCGCATTACACAAGTTACATGTTCATGAATGAGGACCATTTTTGTAGAAATTGGTCCTCTTTTTGTTTAACCTCGCATTTCAACTCTTTGCTTAAAAGCATAAATGGAATGATTTTGCATGTTGAATCGGCAAGTGTAACAATAACATTTAGACAAATAAAGCAAAAGATCACACCAAATGTCCAGTCGTTCACTTCCTAAAAATATATCGTTTTGGGGTAAATTTACAATATTTGGACAACAAGGTGCAAAATGGTTAGTAAAATATACCAAAACTTTGAAGTAATATTGCAGTCGTAGAATAAATGTTCAACATTTTCGTTCTCACTCTCACAGAAAGTGCATTTGTCGTCATCTAATATGTTAATTCGTTTCCAGAAGTGGTTAGTGACAATTATTCTATGAATTTATTTAAACGTTTAAAGAGATCAGCTTTTGTATCCTTAGTACAAAATTTCACCCTTTTGTAAATGTTAGACCACTACTCACTACTTATAATTTTATTTAATAGTTGAATCCATGTTTCATGCTTAGTAATGTGTTACCTCTTTACTTTTTTTCCCACCAAAAAGTCCTTGTAAACAACTTTCATTGAGTTTTGTTTTTGCAAGTCCCTTATTTTATCCTCCAGCTTGTCAAAGATGTTGTGACTCATTGAGTTTTGATGCATCTTTGCAAGATTTTTGAATTGTGGATATTAATGAAAAGTATTTCAAAAAATCGTCGCATTCAATTTTTCGTTTTATCATTTCAAAAGAAATTAAATTACCGTGATCATCATCTAAATCATTAAGAACTTCAATGCCGGCATCTTTCCAGGATTTGTATTGATGGAACTTTCTAGACGGAACCAAATTTAAAACTCTGGGACAAAGGCTCATTTGGATTTTGCGGATCTTCTTTCCAATTCGATACTGCATAAATCGAATCTCTCCAAAAACTGTTTTTAATGAACTTACTAATTTCTTCTAATTTTCTCCTCCCTAAATTCCGAGGTCGCGGGTTCGAACCCCGGCCGTGTCATACCAAAGACTTATAAAAATTGTACAAGTAGCTGCCTCGCTAGGCGCTCAGCATTAAAAGGCTAGTGTTAGGACTGGTTGGTCTGGTGTCAGGATAATGTGACTGGGTGGAACATCATGCTACGTGTCTACGGGATGACGTCCCAGTGCTAGACATCACTATAAACTACCACACTGCAGACATAGTAGCGATATGACTGAAAAATTGTTAAAGCTACGTTAAAAATCCAAATCACACACACACACACACACACACACACACACACACACACTTCCCTAAATTCCAAATATCCTTCATATTTCTGAATATAGTTGTATTGACTAGGTTCTGCCACGCTCCATCATCGTTTTCCAGTAATCTTTTAACCCATCTTATCTTCATGAACCTAATAAAAGAATAAATGTGTGTCACATTTAATCCCCCCTCGTTCTCTGGGGTTTCTAATATATCACGTTCAATTCTCTCTACTTTTCCACCTCATACAAACTTAAATAAGGTACGATTTAGTTCTGCTACAATTTTTGCTGATGGATTTGTAAGTGCTGACAAAAGATGTATGAATATGGGCAAAACAAGAGCATTTACAACAATTACTTTACCAACTACTGAAGAACTCCTTGACTCCAGCTTGCCAGAATTCTGTTTGCCTATGTTAGTTTCTTCCTATAATTAATTTCCACTATTCGTTGTAAATCTGGAGAAAAGTCGATGCTAAGGAGTGCAAAGTTGGAAGAAGACCAGTTTAGTTCCATTTCGGGACATATTCTTTCAGCTATGGGTCGTGCCTCAAAACATTAATGAAAGAAGAGAGGTCAAAATCAGTGTGATGTGTGTTTATATGCATTTGAAGCAACGAAATAAAGAATCGAAATGGTTTTGTGTAACAGTATGGTCACGAGGAAGCATTTGATAAGTAGTTAAGACATTTTGGTTGCTTTTTTTATATGTATCTGCAAAGAAAACCTTTGTAACTTTGTGCTTTCAGAACTACAATCAACAAACCCAGGTAACACTCCCACATTGCGCTAACATTTTACCAACGTTGTCTCCAACGTGGCTCAATGACATTGACCCATGAACATTTTGCTCACTGGGCCCTGTTGAACCAACGTCGTCACAATTTTAGAATGATTCTTTGGGATATTTAATGAAAATTAATTAACTGGCACGTGACTTATTATACGATATTAAACTTGAGAAAAAAATTTGGCCCAATGTTATACCAACTGATATATCCCAACGTTGGCTTAACAACCGCAGAACAACGGTGTTTTTGTTCTTCGTCCTCGGAATTACCACTGCTTAATAACGGTGTCTCAGCTAGTGATTTTCTAACATTGGCCATTGAAGATTGGACCAACGTTAACCCAACATAGTATGCACAACGCTGACGATGCGATTATCTACCAGCGTTGGCCCAACACAAATGTGCTGTCTGGGAACTTTTTATTTTAAAGCCTCTGTCCACCTCCACATTAATTTTGTATCTGTCGTATTGAAATGTAATTTTGGTATTATATACGATCACAAACATTATCTAAGGGAAATAACTCCTTTACGTTCGTTGCAAGTTCTTTATTGATCAAAATGGTTTCCCTTTCATCAACATGTACCACAAGGGTATTTCTATAATGGCAGTTCTTGTCAGTAACACTAGCCGATCAATTTCCTTTAAGAAAACAAAAACAAAAAAACAAAAAAAGTATGGACAAGAACTATTAACCCTCTACAATTACGTTTAAAATCGTTTTTAGTTGTGGGTATTTTACCAAAGATTTTTGTGGGAAATGAATATATCCTGATTTATAAATTTCATAGGAACAGGCAACTTGTACACGAATATTCCGAAGAGTGAAGAATTCCAGAATTACAAGAATTCTGGCAAAATCTCCTGGTTGTACTTCTTTAAAAATCAAAAACAATAAACATAGACTATAGCAAAATACTTATATATGTAATCATTTGTGTGTGTTTATTTAAATTGTTTGACATTGAAATTCCATGTTACTTATATATTTTCCAATATGAAATTCAGGTTGTTTTTGCAGTGCATATGTAATAATTTTTAAACAGTAGTAAAATTAAATCTAAAATTGATTTCCTTTTCATCTTAAAATCTTGTACTTCATGATATCAGTTTACTGAGAAAAAGTAACATACAATTTAGTGAATTGCGACTAAAATTGTTTTATTCAACGACGAACGATTTATTAATTTTAAATAATTGTTTCCTCGGCTGAATTTCATTCCTTCATATCTTGACTCGCTCACAAAAAAGGTCATACAAATCGACAGCTGTGTAGACATCTCATGACATACTATAAGAATTTATGCCAACAAAATATGGAATGGTCCAGGAAAAGGGTACTCGGCTGTTTGTTATAGTATAATCAACTATGCGAACAAAATAAGGAATGTACCAAAAAGACGTACTCATTTGTTTGTTATAGTATAAGCATCTATGCAAACAAAATGTGCAATGGTCCAGGAAAAGGTTACTCAGCTGTTTGTCCAAGTATAAATATCTATACCAACAAGATATGGACTTGTCTTGGAAAAGGATGGTGAGCTATTGTTTAACTGCATATAATGCATAATGTGTGCTGTACACCAGATAGTATTTTGCGAATGTTGCAAGTTTTAAACGCGTATTTCTTTCTATATTTCGGTTGTAATGTCTCGTAACTACTTAACTAGTTTCAAATCCAATGTGTAGTGTGAAGGGACTGAATTCTTTGTCTTGTGGATGGGAGTGAAGTCTGTGTAGTGTGAAGGGAGAGCATTCTGTGTAGTGTGAAGGGAGTTCTCTGTGTAGTGTGAAGGGAGTGAAGTCCATGTGTAGTGTGAAGTGAGTGTATTCTTTGTGTAGTGTGAAGGGAGTGAATTCTCTGTGTAGTGTGAAGTGAGGAAATTATAAGTGTAGTGATAAGTGGGTGAAGTCAAAGTTAAATACTATTTTCATACTAGGCCCAGACTGGACCACCATGTATGTTTTTTGGTAGCTGTGTTTTCTTAGAGGCTCCAGAAGCTGTCAAGGCCTGAAATTGGTACTTAATATATTGACTTGCACATATCTGAAAACGTGGATCTGTTGCTTGAATTGTAAGCGGGTTGAAGAAACGAGTTGTGATCTAGAGATCGTTAAGAAACACTTTTGAGAACAAAAGAAACAAGAGCGTGTGACTTTTATATATTTTCTGAATATGACAGTTTTAAATTGTAAATTTCATGAAGTGTGAAACAGAGAATGAATTTATTCAACATCTTCCTCACTGAATTATTTGTTAGTGATGTAACGGGTTTTTAATTGATCCCCATGGCCGGTCATCAGTACACCAACCATTTCAACTTAACCGATGTCACTAAAACGACGGAATCAAGTCCAAATGTTGTATTTATCTTAAAGCTTCCCAGATCTTCGGTTCGTACTCTTAGGTTTTCTTCCACATCCCAGATATTCTTAATGTCCACAATAATTGATGTCAAAGGAGACATGACTCCATTAACCAGTTTTGCTTTTGATTTATAGCTATACATTTAAAACCTCGAAACCAGTCCACTTATCTTTGTCAGCAAGGAATCAGGGATTTAATTGAAATAAATTCGAAATGTAAGCAACCATTTGAAACAGACCCTGGACTGATTTTGGTACCAGTCTACAAATCTTGTCATTATCAGAGAAATAATTCTCGGCTACTGCTCATTATGTGATTATACAGGAAGGGATGTCAATAATTCACGTGGACATACATACCAGTATATGCCATTTTTTCAGTTTAGATTCATTGCAAGAACACCATTTAAAAATAAAGTTGATTTTTATGCTCTCTATATGCAAGGGTTCTAGATGGGAATTAATTTGAGCTATCAGCAGTTACAGCTGAAAGAGGGAGATATTTTGATATTTTGGAAAAAATACTGGAATAGTTGGATGCTAAGATACTAGACGGTGGCAAATATGTTGCCTATTAAAAATCTGTCTTTGTATTATTGTATCTGCAATTTGCTTTATTTAATGTATTATCCATTAATTGTCAATAATACGGGTTAGTACAGTAGTTTGGGAAGAAGCAATTTAATTTACTCAGCCTGAAGTAGTACGGAGTTTTTAGCAGTATTGAGAGTTTGAGAGAGAGAGAGAGAGAGAGAGAGAGAGAGAGAGAGAGAGAGAGAGAGAGAGAGAGAGAGAGAGAGATTGAGTAAACCAAACAAGAGTCAGTAGATTAAGTTCGAGAATGTTTAATGATTATTTTGTTGTCGTAGTTGTTGATGATGATTGCCTATTGGTTATATCATCATGAGAAAAACGAATCTTCCGTTTCTTTCCATACGACATACCAATGCAGCCGACCAAGGCAAGCCTGGGTGGATATTGAACTCGATACCCTTGGATTACGAGTCCGACGCTCAATGATTTGATCTACCACTGTTACCCTCAGTTGCTTTGTTTTTCTGTTGTTGGTTTTTTTTTGTTTTTGTTTTTTGTTTTTGTTTTTTTTTTTTTTGCTCTTTTTTTTTTTTTAAACAGATATCACACAGAGTTCACGTTAATGTGGTTCATTTAGCAAATTCTAGACTGGGACTTGAAATGCTTCGTATAATCAGGTTTTGGCTTCATGGAAATGCTTGCAACATGGCCAGGAGAGTGTGGTTACAAGACAGGTTAGGCAATATTCTAGACTGTGCTTGTGCTTTGATCATTAGTCAGCCATTTTGGCAACTTTATTTCCCCACATGTGACGTTATTG